>BQNB010067193.1:0-29820 GCA_026074375.1 Tanacetum coccineum | reverse complement strand
ACAATGTCAAGAACAAATAAAAAATGACACAGTTTACAAAGTAACAGCGTCAAATGTATTTCAAAAAGAATGTGAACAATATCTCGAAATACAAGATTTGAAAGCTCAACTGCAATACAAGAACATTGCCATATGTGAGTTAAAGAAACTCATTGAAAAATGCAAAGGAAAATATGTGGAAACTATGTTTGATAAACTATCTGTTGTTCGACAACCTAATGCTCAAAGGATTCCAAAACATCAGTTTTAGGAAAACCGACTCATTTTTCACACTCTTTTGAGAGGAAAATTTTTTCAAAGAAAAAGTCGGTTCCAAAAACCAATGAGTCAGAGGGTTTATCAAAACCAGTCACTTTACAAAATTTGCCTCAAATAGCAATGCAAGCTGTCAGAAACACACATGTGATTAAACCAGGCATGTATCGAATTGAATCTAGAACAACACAAAATAGAGCACCACAGTTGCGTTAGACTTATAGGAATACTAATCCTCGCGTGTCTACATCTACATGAGTAACTCACAGAACTAATGTTAGCAGACCACAAACTAGGAACACTCAAATGAAAGATAAGGTCATGCCAAACATCAGTCAAGTGAAGTATAAGAAGACTGAAGTAGAAGACCACCATAGGATTTCTAGTATTTCTAATCAAACAAAGTTTGTAACTGCGTGTAATGATAGTTTAAAATCCAGAACTTCGAATGTTAATGTTGTTTGTGCTACTTGTGGAAAATGTGTGTTTAATTCAAATCATGATGCTTGTGTTTTTAAATATTTGAATGACGTGAATGCTAGAACTAAGAAGCCTCAGGTAGTGCCTATTAGTACTAGAAAACCCAAAAGTCAAGCGAACAAATCTGTTGCAACACACCGTAAGAAAACAGTTGCATCAAAATTCACTGTCCAGAATTCTAAGAGTTATTATAGGATGCTATATGAGAAAACGAGTAAGGCATGGAAATGGTGGAAAGAACAACAATGCCCATCAGGATATAAATGGGTTCCTAAGACAAAAATGAAATGGGTGCCTAAAGTTATGAATGAAACTGTGAAAAAGAGAGATAGTTTTGCCATAGATAATGCATCTCGGATAACTAATGTCTTGAAACTCACAAACACTTTAAGATCCAATTTGTCATGTATTCCATCGTCCTCTAATTATCTTGCAGAGTGTACAACTCATCCTATTCATTGTTGACTCGAGATGCACAAAGCACATGACAGGCAATATATCAATTCTGTGCAATTTTGTTGAAAAATATCTGGGTACTGTTCGTTTTGGTAATGATCAATTTGCTCCAATTCTTGGTTATGGAGATTTAGTTCAAGGAAATATCACGATCAACAGGGTTTATCACGTCGAAGGCCTCAATCACAATCTCTTCTCGGTTGGTCAATTTTGTGATGCGGATTTAGAGGTTGCATTTCAGAAATCTACGAGTTTCGTTAGAGATCTTCAAGGAAACGATTTACTCACCGGTAATCGTGGATCTGATCTCTATACAATTTCTCTTCAAGAAACAACTTCATCAACTACAATCTGTCTCATGGCTAAAGCCTCACCAACTCAAGCATGGTTATGGCATCGAAGACTTTCTCATCTTAAATTCGATTACATCAACTTGCTTTCAAAGAAAGATGTTGTGATTGGTTTACCAAAGTTAAAATATGTAAAGAATCAACTATGTCCCACTTGTAAAGTGAGTAAAGCAAAAAGGAGTCCATTCAAGACAAAGATTGTTCCAAGTTCAAAAGGACGGTTAAATTTGCTTCATATGGACTTATGTGGTCCAATGCGGGTTGCTAGCATAAATGGGAAGAAATATATTCTGGTAATTGTAGACGACTACTCAAGATATATTTGGACTCTCTTTCTACGTTCCAAGGATGAAACACCAGAAGTTTTAAAAGATTTTCTCAGGATGATCCAAAGAAATCTTCAAGCCCTAGTAATTTATTTTTGAATTGACAGAGGCACTGATTTCTTAAACAAGACACTTGATGCATTCTTTAAAGAAGAAGGAATTGAGCATCAAACTTCTACTCCTCGAACACCTGAACAGAACGACGTTGTCGAAAGACGAAACCGGTGAGTAAATCGTTTCCTTGAAGATCTTTAAGCTTCTAAACTTCCTGTGTTCTTTTGGGCCGAAGCAATTTCAACCGCATGCGATACTCAAAACAGATCTATCCTCATTCTGACACATGAGAAAATGGCATATCACATCATCAATGACAAGAAACCTTCAATTAAACACCTTCACATTTTGGTTGCACTTGTTACCTAACCAGAGATGGTGAAAATTTGGATAAGATGAAAGAAAAAGGGGATCCGTGCATTTTGGTAGGATACTCCACTCAGTCAAAAAGATATCGTGTTTACAACAAGAGAACAAGATTAATAGTTGAATCCATACATCTCAAATTTGATGAGATCAAAAAGATGTATGAGACGTTTGTAGCTAATGACACTTCAGGCCTCGTTCCTCAACGATAAAAGGCGTCAGATTATGACAACTCTGACCCCGACCCATAACTACAAAATGTTTCTCCTTTAGCAGATACAACTGTTCCATCACAACAAGAGTTAGATCTTCTATTTGGTCCTTTGTACGATGAATTTTTCAATGCGGGTGCTTTACGTGTCAACAAGTCTTCTTCTCCCACCGATAATTCTGCTCAACAAGACACACTACCTTCAACGAATATTCACCATACAACAGAACCATCAACTCCAACACATGTCAATGCTGAAGAAAACAACAATGATCAAGCAGAATTTACCAACCCTTTCTGTACACCGGTACAAGAAGTTGCTGAGTCTTCCTTACGCAATATTGGTAATTCAAATATGCATACCTTTAATCAACCTCAAGATTCCAAATACCGATGGACAAAAGATCACCCGTTAACTTAAGTTTCAAAGCCAGTGCAAACAAGATGACAACTTGCAACCGATCCTGAAATGTGTATGTTCGCACTCACTGTGAGTACAGCTGAACCAAAAAACATTAAGGAAGCAATGGCTGATTCTACATGGATAGAAGCAATGCAGGAAGAGCTTCATCAGTTTGACACACTCTAAGTCTGGGAACTTGTTGAAAAACCCTTTGGTAAGAACGTAATCAAGCTAAAGTGGTTATGGAAAAATAAAAAGGATGAAGACCAAACTGTAATTCGCAACAAAGCACGACTTGTAGCTAAAGGTTATGCTCAGGAAGAGGGTATTGATTTCGAAGAATCATTTGCTCCAGTTGCTCGCTTGGAAGCTGTTCGGATTTTCGTCGCATATGCTGCACACAAGTCTTTTCCAATTTATCAAATGGACGTGAAAACGGCATTTCTTAATGGTCCATTGAAGGAAGAGGTTTATGTTGCACAACCAGACGGGTTCGTTGATCCTGATCATCCAGAAAAGGTTTACCGTCTAAGGAAAGCTCTATATGGATTGAAACAAGCTCCAAGAGCATGGTATGATGAACTCTCAAATTTCCTGATGTCCAAAGGTTTTACTAAAGGTACAATTGACCCGACTCTATTCACGATAAAATACGGGGAGGACATTCTACTTGTGCAAATTTACGTTGATGACATCATTTTTGGGTCTACAAACCCTAAATTTTCTAAACGATTTGAAAAATTAATGCACAGTAGATTTGAGATGTCCTTAATGGGGGAAATGAAATTCTTTTTAGGACTTCAGATCCACCAATCCCCACGCGGTATCTTTATCAATCAGGCCAAGTACACTTTAGAGATACTTAAAAAACATGGTATGGAAAAAGGACAAAGCATTGGTACACCAATGGCTACCAAACCTAAATTAGATGCAGACTTGAGTGGTGAACCCGTAGACCAAACTGACTACCGTAGTAAAATTGGGTCACTCATGTATCTGACATCTAGTCGACCAGACATAGTGCAAGCAGTATGTTATTGTTCAAGATATCAAGCAAGACCGACTAAAAAACACCTCAAATAGGTTAAAAGGATCTTTTGATACTTAAGGGGTACCATTAACATAGGACTCTGATATCCGAAGGATTCTGGCTTTGAACTAACAGCTTTTTCAGATGTTGATCATGCCGGATGTATTGATACTCGCAAAAGCACTTATGGAGAAATACAATTCCTAGGTGATAAGTTAGTCAGCTGTATGTCAAAGAAGCAAGACTGTACTGCAATGTCACCAGCAGAGGCTGAGTACGTGACATTATCTGCAAGTTGTGCTCAAGTAATGTAGATGAAGACACAACTTAAAGATTATGGCTTAAACTACAACAAGATACCATTGTACTGCGATTCTCAGTCAGCCATAGCAATCTCATGCAACCCCGTGCAGCACTCCCGTACCAAGCACATCCATACTCGATATCATTTTATCAAGGAACATGTTGAAAATGGTATAATTAAATTGTACTTTGTCAGAATTGAATACCAATTAGCTGATATGTTTACTAAAGCCTTACCCGAAGATAGGTTTCAGTATCTTGTCAGACGAATTGGTATGAGATGTTTGACTCCAGCAGAACTAGAGGTTCTGACAAACGAATCTACTTGATAACACATCAAACATCAACTTGTACATATTTTTGAGAAAAACAAATACAAAAATATAAAAATTTCAAAAAGAAAATACAAAATCAAAAAAAAATTAGAAAATGTTTCACAAAAAGAATTTTCTCGACATGTCTCTTGGAATCGATAACATTTACGTACCTAGAAATGTTGATTAATATCGACACGGGCGTGTAAATGAAGTTCGAACAGGAGTTTCAAATGCTTTCAAAACATGTCATTTCTATTTTTCTCTATGACTTGTAATTGCACTCAGATTGCAACTCGGACCCGAACGACAAAGAAGAGTGTACGTTTCAGTGCACTTATCCTTAGCGTTAGAAGAGAAGTCTTCTAACATGATGTTTTTCAAAAAGTTAAACATAATTTTTCAAGAATTTCTCACTGACGATTCATAATCTTTCAAAATTATGTGTTCAACACTCCTTCCCTCATATTGTTTTACAAGACAATTATTCTACAATTGGTGTCATTTTTAAATGAGTCAATGTTTGAGGGGGAGTTTTTCGAAAAACAATGTTTTAATGATTGTTGGATACATCATAACATGACAATTCTTATGTATTCAACACATTATAAAAAGTCTTAATAACATCTAAGAAATAATAATGACTATTAACTAGATTGATTGTTATAAGATGATTAGGTGGTTGAGCATAATTTTTCAAGAATTCTTAAATGACAATTCATAATCTTTCAAAATTGTGTGCTCAAAAATGCTAACCCTCAATTTTATATTCATTTTACAACTTGGTATCATCTTTTTTGGTGTCAAACATATGTAAAATCGAGGGGGAGCAAGTTCATGTTCCATGTAATTCATGCTAAGTATAAAAGTTTTCCCCACGGAATTTTCATGACAAATTTTAATCACAAAGTATTTCAAAAACTAAGTGAATTAGTATTTAAAATAAGGGGAGAAATGTATTTAAAATGTGATCTTGAAAATAATAAGTGATCTTATCGACTCAAAGTGCTTGATACTCTTCGGAAAAGGTTTTATGGTTACGATCTCATACCCAACAACATCTTATTTCATGACGATTCTGAAGTCATAAGGTGGTTAGGTTAGGTATTAGTCCTATGATCCAACCAGAACCGGAGGGATCTACCCAAGGACAATCCATAGTTAGAAATAGCAGTCCTTAGGTATGATTGGAGATGAATGAGTTAAGGGAATAATGCCGACTAAGATTGAGCTAACACTGGAACAATCACAACAAGGTGTTAGTAATGACGTTTTGGTAAGCATTGAAGGGGTTGAAGAATGAAAAAGAAATGTATGGATAAAGGGTGAAAACAAAGAAGCCCTCCCTACACCTTAGGCAGAAACCGGGTCAATACATAATCTATCGGTTTTCACAAAGATGAATTCTGATATTGAAGACGACATCATGGACCCAGTGATGCAATGCACAACCCTTCCCAACCATTCGGGTTTCTCTCAAAAGAAACTTGTCTCATTTGTCACGGAGATACACACGACTTCTATTGACTTTCTCACTCCGAGTTAGTTAATATTGAATAGGTGGCAGTCTGCTCCAGCCTCTAATTACTAAAACCAAAATGCACGAATCGAGTCTAGAGCTAAGAGATCTATAAAATAAATCTCATTAGGACACATTCCATTACAAACACTTGTTGAGCATCAATAAGTTCACAAGCTATTAACCAGAGTCCTACGCATTATCCATGTAATTTTGCCAGAACATCTGAGTGATACTTATGTATTCACAATGAAGATGGAAATCCTGCTTGAGCCAACATCAAACAAGCTCTTGTTAGGTGACTTGCGAGATTCTATATGAATCAAACTTGTTCCAGTGAATGAATTGACGGCTTAATCAGTAAGATAATAACTATCTGATTCACTCATATCGTGTTGTATGCTTTAAGACGTTTCGGTAATGAGAACTAGCAAGCATGGTAAATCTAATACATCTGTGTTAGAAGATCCCATGCTTTGAGCTAAAAACCATGTCAAGGAGATTCTTTGAATCTACCTGATCACAGGTACAATATTCATACTATAAAATGGTCCTACAGAATCGGAGGTTAATCTAACCAAATCCGGGCGAATGACGAAGCCATATTTGTCCACACGCTTTATTGCTAACTGTTTTATTTCAGGATTCATTTAAAGATGGAGATGGAGATGCCTAATTCCAGTTGAAGTCGGATTCATTACCACATGCTCATGCTCAAACTACAAAGACATACTATAAGCATCAAGATTTAAGAATCAAGAAAGCTCAAGAATTAAAAGACAAAGTCTTTTGCAAACTCTGATATACAAGATCTTCCTTCAAGATATCAAGTCTATCAAGGGAGATTGTTAACAAGCTTTCAAGATGATGCAAAGTATGAGCATGTTGGTCAAGACACAAGATCGCAAGGTGGCAAAGATGATTAAGACAGAAGGATAAATATTTAAAGATCTCGGACGTAAAGACGAAGTCAAAAGACAATGACAAAGGCTCAAGATCAAAGATCGCAAAGCATGAAGGAACAAGCCTACAACGTAGACAGAGACAAAGATCACAAGAGCTTAACGACAAAAAGCAATCTCATTGATCTCACGAAGGAGTGTCACAATGAACTTACTTCAGGGGAGATTGTTAGCCTCAAATATTGAGTCGAACATGGAAGTTCGTTCATTAAGAATATTACGTCTCGGTCATTTAATTATGTAATGTTGGAATAGGCTAGAACGGGTAAATGGGCTCTTATATGTAAGTTAACTGGTCACGTATATCGGGCGAAAGCCCAAGTAATCCCAAGCCCGACCCGTAAAAATACATAAGGCAAGTAAGCCTTTATGTTTAAGTATAAATACCCCTCTCCAAGGATGGAGAGGGTGTTGGTTCCATTTGTAATTTTTCACATTTGTAATTCAACCATTCATTTTCTCTCTCTAACTTCTTTCTATTTTCTTTTCATCTTCTAATCTTATTTTCTTGTTAACATGGTGAAGTGAAGTGATTATGGATAGCCGACAAAGTACTAGTATAGTAATCCTTTTCACTAGTGGGCTAAATCCGAAGATCGAGCATGAGTATTATAAATAATACCCTAGTGCACTGTGGTGAAATTTATGAGAGATATATCCAATTATAACACACTAAATGAGAAAGATAATTTATTTCAAAATACTCTTATATCTAAAATGGATGATTACTAAGCCGCTAACTATGATTTTCGTATACTCTCAGACAGATGCACCCAAACGATGCTAACAATGTAAGAGAATACTCTAGACGTCTTTCAATATTAAAATCGTAGTTAAACTATTTTTGACATTATCACAGATAACAGATACAACATGTATTCATTCACATAGAAACATAATCAATTTCATATCAAAAGAACTTAATAAGCACGGGATTAAGAAAGTCAAACTTGGTCAACGGTCAAAGTCAATGGTCAACGGTCAACGACACAGTCAAAGTCAACAGTCAAAATCCATAGACATGGTCAAACTAAGTCAACGATCTAATCATCTAAGTTCAAGGTTTTGAGATTAAGTTTACGAGATATTTAAAATCGTATAAGATTTACACAATTATATATATCTGTATTAAACTCACTTAACTAATTCCATTCTTTTTTATGATTTTGAAAACTTTAATTACTATTTGAAAAAGTTATTAAGTTTTAAAACACTTTATAAACTTTTGAACTTTTTGAATTATTTAAAACCTTTTCATTTTGATATTTCAAATTTTGAACCTTTAGTGTTTTAACAATGAAATGACGTGAAAAATTATTGTTTTGGTCAAACGCGAGACGTGGGTCAAACATGAGTCAAACTCATGGCACGGTCCAATGGGCCTTTAAACCGGGTCAAATAATATGATTCGGTGGGCTTGAACATCAGGCCAAACGGTATTAGGCTTAAAATGAGCCAAAGTCTTATTGGACTTTAAACGGGCCAAGTCTCTTTGTGGGCTTCAACCGGCCCAATGAGGTTTCGGTGGACATGGACTCGGGCTACAAGGTGGTTCGGTGACTATGGGTTAACTGATTGTGGAAGATCGGTCGAACCATGGTGACCGACCGATCCAAGGTTCGATGTAACCATAGTACCCGACCTAGCCTAGGATTGGTTAAGCCTTGGTCGACCGACCATGATGGTTCGGTTGGACTAGGCTAATAGACCTTGGCTTGGGTTGGTGGTCTTGGTTCAACCGACCCATGAGCTTCGGCTCATGTCGTTTGGTTTTTGGACTTCAAGTCTTCAAAATTTGTTATGTCTTCAAGTCTTGAATTTTCTAAACACTTATTCCATCAATTTCTTTCACAAGCATTTCATTAAACGCTTTGTCTTCAAAAATCACTAATCTTTACGTTTAAGGTGTAAAGGTTAAACATTTTTGCTACCAACTAGCAAGATTAATGTTTTTTTAAGCTAACAATCCATCACTTTTACATTCAAACAATCAAAACAAACATACCCTTTGGGTGGTTCGGTTCATGAACACGCCACAAAACATTCATTTTGATCAATTTAATCAATGATTCACTTAAATTCGAGCTAACACTAGTCTAATAACATCATAATCTATAAAAGCCCTTAAGAAAATTTAACATCTAAACACTTACATTTTTTATAAACCCTAAACCAAAAGATTTGATTTTCCAAGATTTGTGAAGGGATGAAATAATTCTTTTTACAATTGAGATAAGAAGATGATCATTAAAGACCTTCGTGTTTTACCTTAAAGAGAAAAGGGAGGATAAATTTTTTGGTGGAATGTGAAATGTGTGTGGGTTGGATCGGTTATGGGTGTAACATTCTGTATTTTCAGGTCATTTACAATACTATTTAATTTCACTATTTATTTTTTTTCTCGTACGCGTTCACTTTTAATTTTAATCGTTAAGCTAAATCGCGTAGACTGAAAATGATCATACAATGTAAACGGGCATTAAACAATTAAATGTTTACATCAAGCAAGTGTTATATGATTATTATGAGGATAATTAATAACTTTGTTCATCTTATTTTTATTGGTTACGTAAAATGCTTACGTTTCACGATAAAATGCGTTTAGGCATACCCGGAAGTTCTAAAACCTAACTACGCCTAAACGAATACCCACGATTATACCCAATACTCAAAATAATCAAATATTACATCTTATATATATATATATATGCCGAAAATTTCAAGATTTAACCAAGACTTTTCAAGTTAAATAATATCTAGATATTTTAAAGATATTTAAGAAATAAATTCTTACAACTTTACAACTTGTCATGTTAAACTTAACCTAGGGTTAGAAAGTAACTATGGTTAAGTTAGTAAGATATTTTTACTATAAATACCCATGCATGCATAAGTAATCTTTACTAAAAACTCTTACATGCAAAATTCATTTTTTCCTCCCTTTATTCACTCTCTATCCCACGGCACAAATAAGCCATCAAACTTAATCCACACTTTGATTTTCTAAGATTATACAACCCTTTATACATCAATCCTAAGATGTATTAAGTCATATTCAAGCCTTGGATCACCATTTGCAAGTATTAAGAAGAAAAAGTAAAGATTAGGGTTTTGGAAACCTAATCTAGGGTTATAAGCTTGAAAGCTTGGATTTAAGTCTAAACACGGGTTTAGCATTCATTTTACATCCTATACATCATCACTAAGGTCTTTCTAAATCCTTCATACTTTTAATTGTTGTGATTTTATGTGTTATATGTTATTTACGGCTAAATCACCACTAATGACTTTTAAATGTGTAAAATGGGTTTTTATTTGAGTTTATCAATTTATACACTTATTCTTATGTCATATGGTCCTATATACCATGGAAAAGTAAAAATAAAAGTATGTTAACCTATGGATTAAGTATAAACATGTTTAGGTTAAATTAGGGTTTTATAAGGATCGGTTGGAAGGGTATAAAGGGGAGGATTCGGTTTTTGGCAAAAACTAGTCACTAGAGGTTTTAAAAAAACTCTATTAAACTATCTAAATATTAAGATAGACCCCTATAACCTTAAATATGATGAACTGGTAACATTTTAGGTCGTTAAAAATATATAATAATTAAAGTTACACTAAAATGACTCGTAAGTTTTTTAAAACCATTTTGCAAAACATTAGTCTTCGGAGTTAATCTCGTTAATCCCTCATAATGATAACAATTATATTAACTTAAACACTGTTTTCAAAAATTATTTTCACAAGGCTTTATGAATAAAAGTCTCAGAGTTAATCTCGTTAACTCCCCCTCAAACGATGACCAATTAAGTGAATTAATCACTTTTCCAAAGCTATTTTCACAATACTTTTTGAAAAATTTAATTTACTGAGATTAATTTCTCCCCCTCAAACAAATACCCGTTTTCTATTTAAAGAGTTGTAGAATTTGTTTGAGTGTTCGAAATCTCTTGATTGTGTCCTGATTAGTTCTGATGAATTATTTTTGAACATTTTTGGAAATTTTCATATAAAAGCTTGTTCTCCCCCTCAAACAAAGACCGTATTCTATTGAAAGATTTCTTGAATTTGTTCGAGCGTTCGAATTTTCTTGTAAATCTTTTTTATTTAAATGACAAAACTGATTATGATTTTATATCCAACATTTTTGAAAAATTTGTTTAACTCGAGCATGTTTGATAAACATATTTTGAGAAAAATTGCTCGAAATTTAAAGAAAATTAATCTTTTGAGGACGAAATGCACTTTTTAATGTACATTTTCCTTTGTAGAAAGCACGGGTTGTGTAGCAAAATATACACAAGCCATATTCTTGAATTTCAAAACTTGGAATGTTTTGAATCTTTAAACTCAAGACCGAAAAGACTTGTCTTTTCGTTGTTAAGGATAACTGTACTGAAGCGTACAATTTTCTTTTCTTTAGGGACCGGGTTGTTATCTGATATCTATATCTATACTACATATAAAGCATTTTGATACAAATCTTTAAAACTTAAAACTTAAATAATTAATGCTGAAACGCATATAACAATTGTACACTTAAATATAACAGTTGTACACTTAAAAAACCATCCTCATGATTTTGGTAAGCATATAATAGATGAGTCAATTAATGGAAACCTTTTAATACCTTTATAACTTAATCTCATGATTGACTTATTTATGGAAACATTTTAATACCTAGGTTGACCCATTGGCGGGAATATTCAAATCAAATTTTATCACCAAAGGGTTTTGAAGACCCTATATAAACAACCATCCTCATTCACTTTTCACAAACATTCTAACTCGCCGGATTCTTCCACTATTGTCGACAACCACATCACCACCACAAGATTCTACATGTTTTGATTTTCTTTTTAAATAGATCTATTTATTGTATTTTTAAATCTTTTGACATTTTTTCAGATCTACTCGCCGGATTCTTCCACTAATGCTGACAACCACATCACCGCCACAAGAATCTTCATGTTTTACAGCCATCGCTTATATCGTTGTTGCCGTGTCTCGTCGGCAGAAAAAACATGTTATATAATTTTTTTTACGACAATGACGATATTTTTAATAGATTTATAATATTTTTTAGATAGATTCATAAGTTTTATTTATAGATCTATATGTACGTTTTTAATCTTTTTTTTACGTTTTTTCTTAACAGCCGCAGCTAGCCAGAAAAAAATATGCTCGCCGGAAAATCCAACTACTCGCCGGAAAACCTAGCCGCTCGACGAAAAATCAAGCCGCCCGTATGAAAACATATTTGTATGTTCTTGTAAAAATTGTTATAAAGTTTGTTGTATAAATGTTGTAACTTTGCTATGTAAAATTTGTAGTAATTTGGTTGTGTTAAGTTTATGTATAAATTGTTATATAGTTTGTTGTAATTTGGGTGTATAAATGCTGTCGTAATTTGGGTGTGTGCCATTTAAATTTGATGCAACATGTTGTCGGTATATGGAAGTGAGAAACCTAGAAATTTATTGTAGTGGTCGAAATTTAATAGTTTATACACGGAGAATTGGGAAAGCTGAAATTTTCATAAAGCAAGTCAAACTGAATAATTTGAATTAGGAGCCAAGATATAGAATACATCATTGTAAATGAACACAAGGGATAAGATGTTTTTTTAAATAAGAAAAAAAGAATAAAAAAAGGAGCCGAAAAGAATATAAAAAAAGGAGCGGACAAAGAAAAGAGGACCCCAATAGTAACTAGCAGGCGACACAATTATTTTGAGTGCAATAATCAAAAGGTAGCCAGCCGACAAGAATATATAAAAATGATTCGATATAAAGTAGTGTAAAAGAAAAGGTTGTATAATGATTAAAGTTGTGAATTAAATAAGTGAATAGGGTATAAAAGTATTGTAAAAGAAAATGTTGTATAATAATTGAAGTTTTGAATGAATAGGGTATAAAAATGGTTTAATTTGACCCATTTTTGTGACCAGAAACGGTTGAACCGGGTTTCAAAACATTATGTTTAATCTCCAAACCATCAAACTTTTATTATTTTTCATTTATAACCTATAAACCTTTTTCATCAGTACAACTATTTATCGCTAGAAATTTCCCCCCCTTCCCCCCCGCTATTACAAATATGATTTTATAGTTATTTTTACAAATCTGTTTTTATTTAATTTTTGTAAATCTGAATTTTTAACATCTCTACTTATCTATAAAAGAAAAACTAACAAACTTTGAAAAGTAAAATCTCTTAAAAATGTACAACCCTTGGAAACTATATATTAAAAGTATTCGATCAATAAAATACATGGCTGGACTGAAATATATGATTGAAAGATATGGTAGTAAGTTGACTTTTGTTCATTGAAATGATAGTAAAGTGTGGCGAATTTGTATTTATTGTGTTTCTATTTTTTATAATTTGGGTATATTTAGTATGATTATTAAGTAGTAAACAATGCATTTATTATGATTAAAACATATATTGTTTTCAAAGTCTTATTTACGAATAATTTATTGTGATTGAAACATGCGAACGATAACTTAATAACGTTACTATAATTCCTCGAGATTTAAATATGCGAACAATTTATTGTATGCTATTGTTTGTGATTTAAATACCGTGTACATATTTGTGCAAACAACCTAGAAACTCTATAAACATACTGTTAATTCTGAAAGTTAACAAATATCTTTTCAACCCTCATTTATTTACATAACTTTTGGGATAACTTATGTTGATTGACAAGTTCAAATTGTTTCTTAACATACATGACCCTCTATGTGCATTATAAATGCAACATACATCGTTGCATCCTCCAAAATATATGCATCATAAGTAACTTATAAAATTGTCAAAGTTTAATATGTATTTGAAAGAAAAAAAACTTTTCCAAAACGTGAACATGTATAAAATAATTTATAAAATTACCAAAAAAAACCTTTCAAATTTAAAAGAGATGACAACAAAAACTCATGACATACAAAGTGACTTTAAATAACCTTAAAATCTAGAACAAAATATACGCTAAATAATTCAGCAAAAACATGACCCGCGCAACGCACGGGCCGCAGTTCCACTTGTTTGGATAATATATAGTAGAACAAAGTCAATTTACAAAGAGTTAAGCTGGCAATATGTTTAAGGGATGTATTTAAGATCATATTATTTTCTAACTTGTTTTAGCACTATTAAGAAAAAATATTGTAGAACAAAGTCAATTTCAACAAATTAAGAAAATACATAGTAGAACAAACACGTATTTAATTACTTGGGTGATAATAAATAATTGATGTACCAAGAAGTTTTACGCAACGAGTAACATACGTTGTTATTTATTATCTCGTAATTAATGTAATATTTTATTTTCAGTTTCAGCACATGTTTGTACATGTTTTTGATAAACGTTAAAAAAAAATCTTCAGTTGAATTATCGTATGTTACAACCGTTTGCAATTACATTTTGATATTTTCACGTTCTATTTTGAACGTTATACGAAAAACTTATCACAATATCGCATATCGTTAATTATCAGCCGCTAGGAATATTCGCCGCTATGCGTGGGTACTCGCCTAGTTTAATAACAAACCATAAGAAAAGTTTGAGAAGACATGTTTTAAAATGTTTTAAACTTTCAGTCGAACTTTATCTACAGAACTGTGTCATTATTGAATGACATTTTTAATTTCGTAGATATTATCGATTTCTGAAAGACATGTCGGGAAGATTTTTTATGGTTTTTGAAATTTTCTAATTTTTATTTTCTTTTAAATTTTAAATTTTTATATTTTGTTTTTGAAAAATTTTTGAATAAAGAAAATCTTTTTGTTGTTTTTGATTTTATCAACTATTCTACCTATAGTACATGTGATACAAGAAGTAGTAAACGGAGTTACTCTTCGTCTTCCTCTGCAAGAAGTTTCAGCTCTTCAGGCGTAATGCTCTGCATGCCTAGGAGTTTGACTAGAAATTCGAAGCGCTCTCTTGCGAGTGCTTTAGCGAATATATCTGCCAGCTGATAAGCAGTCTTGACAAAGTAGAGTTCAACAATCTCATTTTCAACTTGTTCCTTAATAAAATGGTATCTGACAGCAATGTGTTTCGTCCTGGAGTGTTGTACTATATTGCAAGATAAGGCAATGGCGCTCTAAGAGTCGCAGTATAAAGTAATCTTTTTATAATCAAATCCGTAGTCAGTTAACTGAGACCGCATCCATAGGATCTGTGCACATCAACCGGACAGGGAGATATATTCAGCTTCAGTAGTAGATATTGCAGTACACTTTAGACGACCAGCTTACTAGCTTTTCACCTAAAAATTATGCACTGCCCGATGTACTTTTCCTTGAATCTTGACAACCTGCATGGTCAGCGTCTGCAAAAACCGTTAGATCAAATCTAGTGCCCTGCGGATACCACACACCCATATTAATGGTTCCTTTGAGGTATCGAAAGACCCGTTTAACCGCAGTTAAGTGCTTTTTGGTAGGCTTTGCCTGATACCAGGCACACATGCAGAAGGCAAACACTAGGTCAGGGCGACTGGCAGTGAGGTACATTAGGGAGCCGACCATTCCTCGATAACGAGTTGGGTCAACTGGAGTCCCATTTGGATCCTAATCCAGTTTTGACCTTTCCATCGTCGGAATGTCAACAGGATCACATTGGTCTAAACCATATTTCTTAAGCATCTCAAGAGCATATTTAGATTGGTTTATGAAAATACCTCTGGGACTTTATGAAATTTGTAATCTTAAGAAAAACGACATTTGTCCCATCATTGACATTTTAAAACGTTTGCTCATTTGATTTGCAAATTTATCATAGAATCTAGGATTTGTGGAGGCAAATATAATGTCGTCGACAAAGATTTGTACCAATATAATGTGCTCTCCTTCCTTCCGTGTGAACAAAGTCGGATCAACTGCACCTTTGATGAATTGTTGAGATAGCAAGAACTTAGACATTAAATCATACCAAGCCCTTGGCACGTGCTTTAGTCCATACAATGCCTTCTTGGTCTGCATCAATGAATCCTTCAGGTTGACTCACGTATACTTCTTCTTTGAGAATGCCATTGAGAAAAGCAGTTTTCACGTCCATTTGAAATACTGTCATGTTCATGTAAGCAACATATGCGATGAAGATACGAATGGCTTCAATACGCGCAACTGGTGTAAATGACTCTTTGAAATCTATCCCCTCTTCTTGACGATAACCTTTAGCAACTAATCGAGCCTTATTTTTTAGAACCCCGCCATATTCATCAAGTTTCACTTTGAAGATCCACTTTAGATTGATGATCATGACTTTGTCTGGTCTTGGTACTAATTCCCATACTTCAAGCCGCTTAAACTCATGAATCTCCTCTTGCATAGCTTCGATCCAGCTAGATTCGATCACGGCTTCTTTATAATTCTTCGGATCTTCTTTGACGAGGAATGAATGAAAATAGCACCATAAAGCATCGGTAGCAAGTTAACGTCTAGTTGAAACAGGTTTGGATGGATTGCCGATTATTGTCACTAACAGATGATCCTTTGTCCATCTTTTAGTGTTGATTTGAGGTTGTTGGAAGGTATGCATATTTAAAGTGTCTACAATCCTTGATGATGACTCAGCAGAGCTGGTAACTAGAGGAGAAAATGGATTTGTAAAGGTGTCACTATCAAATAGTACAACTTCTTCATTTGGTTCAACATTTGTAGAATTGATTGGAGAGGTTGTTGTTTCATTGTTTGGTGAAGTACTTGGATAAGGAGCATCTTTATCAATGGAAGTAGATGAAGAAGCCTCAGCTGTATCAGGTGGAGGTAGAGTTGTAGCGGAAATAGGGGTAGATACAACACTTGGAGGTTTAAAGTATTCATCGAACATTGGTTGAAATAGAAAATCCCAGTCATTCTTTGTAGGAGGTTTAACTGATGTTGATGTAGCATGGTTAAGCACGAGTCCTGAACTAATGTGTCCAGAAGTCAATCCTTGAAGTTTGGGTCTTGAACCATGTTGTTCATAAGCCATTTAAGTATGTTCATCAAATTGTACGTTCATTGTTTCTATTATTAATCTGGTCCTTTTGTTGTAGATCGGGTACGCCTATTTGGTTGATGAATAACCGATGAAGATTCCAATGTCTGATTTTGGATGGAATTTCCCAAGATCCTCAAAATCGTTTATTGGATAATATAGAGCACCAAACATGTGAAGATACTTGAGTTTTGGTTTATGATCTTTGAGCAGGTCATACAGAGTCTTATAGTACTGGGTATGGATAAGGGAGCGGTTTTGAGTATAACATGCAGTAGCAACATCTTCAGCCCATAGAAATAACAAAGATTTGGAGAAGATAATCATGGTCCTTGCAGCCTCTACCAACGTGTGGTTTTGCCTTTCAACTACACCGTTTTGTTGTGGAGTACGTACAGTGGATGTATGATGAGTTATTCCAGCATCTTCCGTGTAATTCCTTAAATTCTGATTAATAAATTCAGTGCCGTTGTCGGTACGAAGATATCTTACTGTAGCGTTAAGACTGACTTGAGCTTGCTTTAAAAATTTAATGATAATTTCTGGAGCTTCATCTTTAGTTCTCAAAAACTTCACCCAAGTAAAACAAGAATAATCATCAACGATGACAATAATATATCTTTTCTTGTTTATACTTTCTACCCACATCGAGCATCTGAAGTTTTTCATTTGTACTTGGTTCATGCTTATGTGGATGGGATTCCTTCTTGCTTTTCCCCATTTGACATGCCGAACACAAATGATCTTTAGTATACTTTAACTTGGGTAGCCCTTTGACAAGACCTTGTTTAGAAAGCTGATTGATGGTGCCGAAGTTCAAATGAGATAGACGACGGTGCCATAACCAAGATTTTGTCTTTGAAGCTTTGGAGAGTAGACAAATTGGAGAAGACTTCATCATATCCGCCATTGAGATTGTATAAAGATTAGAACCCCGAGATCCCGAAAGTAGATCAACACCTTCTAAGTTACGTACAAAACAAGTGTATTTTCTGAGAGCTACTTCGAGATCCGAATCATAAAATTACCCAACAAAGAATAGATTATGACCATGTCCTTCAACGTAGTAAACACATGAAATAAGAATATTCCCCATTTGTAGATCTCCGTTTTCCATAATAGTTACAAAATGATCGTTGTCGAATCGGACCGTACCGATAAACTTGGAAACAAAATTGATGAGCTTATCACAGTGTCCAGTCATGTGTTTAGAACACCAAGAGGCTAAATACCAAAGAACAATTTCTATAATATGTACAAAAAAGAAAGAAGAAAACATATTTACAAAGGACTGGATCCCCAACTTTTGATTGGGTTCCATACTATTAGCAATCCTAAGTTACACCTAGAAATCCAAAATTCTAGGATGATTGTTTTGGAATCGTAGAGTTTCTTACAAAGGCAAAATTAGAAGGATTGAATGGATTATTATAGCTATTTATATGAGCTCTTAGTAGTGAATTTTTAACAATGGAATATCTCATTCTTGTTTTCGCACTAGGAGCTATAACAGGAATCCTAATGTTATGAAGTCTATTTCCTGAAGGCACTGTAGTGGCAGGAGAGGTTTTTATGATTTTTTCTTCCATATTAAACATCCTTCATGTTGGTTTCCATATAAGTCCTATTGAGGTAAAGACCCTACCAATTTCCATTGTTTTTGTTCTTTTTGTTTAACAGATTTGACCTTTTTACATTTTTGCACATCTTTGAGATATTTAACAACACAAGTATCATGATTTGTAGAAAACAAACATTCATTACAAGATATGCAAATAGTATCAGAATTCTTTGACAAAGCAACATTCTTAACATTCGCATTACAATCTGAAACATGATTGTTCTTATTACCACTAGACTTAAACTTCTTATGGTGGGCTTCTACTTTATTCTCCTTGCTTCCACTTGATGTTCGTTAGACCCTATCCTTTTTTGTATTGCTCCTAGGCTATGATCCTCTAACATTAGTAGAGCTTACTCTTCCTGTAGAAGGCAACATAGCGTTGTCAGTCTTTCGTGTGTCTTGCTTTACTGCATGCTTTTGTATGTCATTCACTATTGATTTTTGTGATGCATCTACGTAAGGATTATTGTTCTTTTTATGAATTGTAGCGGGAGCTCACTTTTCATTCTTGCTTTGAGTGAAAGGGCATGAGGCATTAACAAACACTAACAGTTCTTGAATTTGCTCAGCAAACTTAGAGGCATAAACTAGATTTTCATCTAAAGGTTTTAATGCTCTAGCTTGTTCTAATAGTTCCTGTAGTGTTGCTACATGCTCTTTTGTGACTTTTAGATAATCTTGATGCACAACCCTATCGTTCTTAAAGTACACATTGATTGGTTCAGACTCAATCTTAAGCGAACTTGGGCCAAGAAAAATTTCAATTATCTTGTTGGTAGTCAAGTGTGAAGTGACAGATTTTGATAAATTATTTTTCTCAACAACTTTAGGAATAACCTTTGATTTAGGAAGCAGAGTTACTGAATAAAGTTTAGTTCCTGAAGTTGAAGGTTTAAAAAGCTTAGTATTCATACTTGTACCATTTTGATTCAATTGAGATTCAGAAAACTTTGCTTTTAACTGTGCTCTTAACTTGTTGTTTTTAGAAATCTGATCATTTATCTTTTATTGCAAAGAGTCAATTTGAAGTTTAGTTTTTGCCCGTGTTTGCTTGATTGAATCATACAACTTCTTGTATTGTAACTTAATGTGTTCTCGTTCCTTAACTAAGGAAGAGACCTGAAAAGCTAGAGACACGTTCTCATCCTCTAGTTTCTGAATCCTAGAATCAAACTTTGGTGATTTACATTGAGCTAACCGATGTTTCAACTCATTGATTATGTGTATCTTGTCTTGCAATTGCACCTTTAGATCATTTATCTTAAAAGATTGGTTATTGATTGCTTGAACCAAATTATTATTATTGTTTGTTCGAAAATCATTAATCCTTTTTTCTTTGTGATTTTGAAAAGAAATTTAAAGAGAAATGATGTATTCCTCAAGTTTTGCAAAACGTTTTTTTAGTTCACACAATGATTTGTTTGATTCTTGAAGATCTAAAAGCACAATATCAAGACTTTTACACTTTCCATAATTATCAACTTCATTCAAGAAACGCAAGTAAGTGCACATAATATCACAAGAGATATTGTCCTCTTAGAGTCGGTCGTTGTTGATTAAAAGTTGCTTCTTTTCAATTTCAAAACATTTCTTTGCCACAGAACGTTGCTCAACCTCGTCTTCAATTTGTTCAAACATGTCTTTTATTTCTTTAACCTCAACAATAAATCCCTTTTCAAAAAGTTTGAAAGTTTTTTTAGGTTTTCAGAAAATGGTATGACATCTTTTTTAAAAGCCCCTTTTATATCCGATTGCTCCCAGCTGCCTATCTCCTAAGGAGACAAAGTAGTTCTCCTTTTAATGCATTCATCAAACTTACTGAGAAGATCTCGTGCATTGTTTAAATTCTTTAGAACTTGACTGGTTGATGGGAGTTTTTAGGAAAAACTTTAGTAGGTTTTAAAATGCTTTCAAGAGGACTTGGTCTGGAAGACCAATATAGTTTTTCTGCTGACAATTGTTTTTGTGGAACAAAATCATCACAGAGTTTATTTAATTTGGAGTAATCAATCAGTTTAGTGTTAATCACAGTTTGTTTTTCAAGCATTTTCAACCTACTCTCTTCAGCAAGTATCAATGTTTCCTTAGTATCACACACTAATACAAGATTATGTTTATTAATCAAGACATTTCCATTATATAATGCAGGTTGTTTTCGTCAAGCTTGAGAAAGATACAAAGGATTTTGATAACCAAGAGCTGTCTTATGTGTTTCATCATAAAAATTTTGAGGTTTGGTTAGCATATGCATAGTTTGAGCAGATTGACCAACTTTAAAAACAATGTTTTCAAGTTCCTTTTTTGCTTTTTCTAAATCCACAATTTCACTGATGTTCTTTTCATATTTTTTAGACGACTCATTTTTGTATGTGTCAAACTTATTTTTTAGAAAATCGACCTGGTTTGTTAAGTTCTCCATTTGTTTTCGTTGAGAAAAGACTTAATTTTCATAATCATATACTTTTCTATTGCGATCACAAATAGCAGTGCTTAATTCACAGTCTAAAAACTTTTCTCTGTCAGAAGCAGATCTTTTAGATTTATTTTCCAAAGTTTTGACTCTATCTTTGTATCGGTCAAGCTCGCTGGTTAATTATTCATTCATACTTTGTGTCTCTTGATTTACCATGTTACATTTTTCTACTTGAGTTTTCACGTGTTTAATTACAGACAATATCCTATCATTATTTTGAACAGTAGGAGGAACGTAGTTTTCTTTATCGTTACCAATAGTAACCATATAATCAGTGCAAGAGATAACATTCTTGTTACTCGTAAGTTCATCATATGCTTCATTATTGGAAACTATGTTTTCAATATATTCCAGCTCTTGTATTTCAGATTCATGATAAGTGTCGTAATGAGGTACCTCAGAGAGTATGTTAGAATCATAACGTAGTTCAACCGTGTCATCATTGATAGAACCAACAGGAGACAAGTTTGCCATGAAGATTGCATTTGCTGTAGCTTCGTCATCACAGTCTGAATCATATGCATCAACATGGCATGCCTTGAAATTTGTTATAGCTTGTAACTGGAGATCCTCACAGTCATCAATTTCTTCAAAACTGTCAGCTAAGAAATCCTGTTGTTCATCATTCAATACAACTCCTGCTTCTTGTGCTTGAGCAAGTAGCATCTTTTCTTTAAACCATTCGGAGTCTTTCACCCTTTTCTTTGTAGTACACTGCTTAGCAATATGACCTTCACCGTTGCAATTATAACATCTGATTACCCTTGGTTGATTTGTCCTTGCATTTCCAACTGTATTAACAATCCTTACTCCCGAAGCTTGATTATTTCCAGCATTGCTCGCATACCCTGAGACTGTCTACCTTGAACATCCTGAACCGTAACTTGGCCGTTTTGATTTGTAGCTTGAGTTCTTGGATTAGACGAAGTTCGAAGTTGGTTATTTGTGGGAGGATATCTTGAGCTATGAGAGGAACTCAAGAAGATCATAGCTTTGTTGAGACTGGCTATTGGATCATCAGTTGGAAGAAAGGTTGGTACGACAAATCTAGAATCAGATTGAATTGTAGGTGGTTGTTGGGGAACAACTGATGATGCATATCTTTGAAGTGGAGGTGACTGAATAAGTTGTTGGGTTATTAGAGTGTTTGATTGATAGTGTTGATACGGTTAATAAACTTTAGATGGTTGAGTATGATACTGTATTTGCTGACTGTTGTATGAAGGAGGTGGGCTGTAGGTGTTTGCCAGCAAAGCAAGTGGTTCCAGGAATCGTTGTCACATTTCTCGAACTTCTTTAGCATCTTTTTCATTGTGTTTGAGAAAAGCATACAACTGATCAAAGTTCACATCGTGAAGATCTCTTGCTTGTTTAGCTGATGTGACAAACCTACTCCACTCAGGTTGAAGATGATTCACAAACTTCGTGTTGATTTGCATGTTTGACATAGAAATAGGAATCATTTTCATGTCATTGATTAGTTTAGCATATCTCAGATAGTATGAGTGGATTAATTCTCCAGGCTCATATGTGAATTTACCAAATTCATCATATAGCATTGACTCACGTTCTTGCTTGGTCATCTCTATGCCTTCCATAAGTTCTTGGACTCGATCTCATATTTCTTTTGCAGTCTGAAAGTGGTTGATAAGAGTGTAAATGTCGAGTGGTAATCCAAGAAGAATGATATTGACAGCTCTGATGTCACTATCGTATCGTAACTTCTCTTGTTAAGAAAGGTCTGTAACTTTTTGAGGACGACGGATGTCGGTAACGCCATCTGTGTCTTTAACAGTAATCTTTGGTAAGAGTTTAACATATCTCCATTCTCTTTTCCTTGGATATATAGCATAATCTGAGTCTTCCAACTAGCATGCATGCCTTTCTTTAGCATCGGGGGACGGTTTTCATAACCTGCTGCAATAACATTTTCTGCCATTATTTCCATTGTGAATTTGATTGTGTAGACTTCGTATGAATTGATATTTGAGGATCGTTTTGATGAGAAGAAGTGTTGCTTTTGTGAAAGTTTTGTCGTAAGATTGAATTTTTTAACACGAATCGAGTAAAAAGATTGAAACTTTATCAATTTAGTTTATTTAAAAACCTTAAAGGTTAAAACCTTTATACTTTAACAAACCCTAATTTTATCTTAACCACAAATTAATTATCCACTAACTTTCAAAAATCACCTTTTTTCTCATTAATTACCCAATAACAAACCCTAATCGCTTTATTATTAAAATAATAATAAAAAACCTTTTTAACCTTAAAATCCAAAACCTTAATTTTTTAAAAACTATGGTTTAGTTTTAAACTTAGTCTCGATCTTGGTTTTTGGAGGTGCGGTTGGAGGATCAGTTGAAGGGGGTAACCAAAGGTGGTGGTGGTTTGGTTGTAGGGGGTGGCCGAATATGGTGGATCGGCTGCCTAGGGTCGGTTGTAGCCGATCCTAGGTGGTTCGGTTGGGTGTTTTTCCGATGATGGTTCCGAGTTGTTTTCAGTGATGTTTCTTGCTTAAAGGTTGAATCTTTTTGCAAGAAAACCACAAAAGTATGAAACTGTTTGCAAAAGTTTGAAACTTTATGCACGAAAACCACAAAAGACTTCGTACTCAATGTGGATTACACATTTTTGAGTGACTTTTGCAAAGTAACTTGCAAAAGATCAAGACTTTGTCTTCGGAAAACTCTAAAAATTACAACTTTCTTCAAATTTAAGGCTTTATCTTCAAGAATTTGTCTTCATATTCTTTATAGTCTTCATAGTCTTCAAATTCTTCAAAAGCACATAAAAATGATAACTTTCTTTACGAAAATCACTACAAATCATCCCATGGCGATTGATACCAATTGATATGAAATCAATTTACATACAAAATACTACACTAGAAAGTTTTAGAGAGAGAGTAGAGAGAGAAGGGGTTGACGTGAGGAGAGGAAAAGGAGAGAGGAGAGAAAACTAGAAATATTAGATTAGAGAGAGAAACATCACCACATTTATTCCTTTCCTAAGCCCTCCTTTTATAGTAAGGAAGGAGGGACTTGGAAGCAATTAAGGTTTTTACATATTACACAGTAGTCCTTCCTTATTTGCACTAATTAATCCCTAGACTATTAATACTAGCAACACTTTTCTGTGTTTCTAATAGGATGCTTGTTCCGAAACCACCTAATCTAAATGTGGTTCGGTCTATGTGGTTGTTTAGACATAAGTATCATGTAGATGGATCTTTGAGTAGGTACAAGGCCCGACTTGTTGCCAATGGGCGCACTCAGCAGGTTGGAATTGATTGTGATGACACTTTTACTCTGGTTGTTAAACCGGCTACTATACGGGCTGTTCTCAGCCTTTCTCTATCTCGTAAATGGCTTGTTCACCAGCTTTCTATTAAGAATGCCTTTCTTAATGGTTATATTTTAGAGACAGTTTATATGTACCAACCCTCACGTTTTGTAGATTCTCGTTTTCTGCATCATGTTTGTCAGTTACAACATTCCAGTTACAACGTTCCTTATATGGTTTGAAGCAGGCACTTCGTGCTTGGTTTCAACAGTTTGCTAGTTATGCTCTACGCGTTGGTTTCTCTTCTAGTATATGTGATTCTTCTTTGTTTATTTATCGCCATGGTATTGAGGTTGCATACTTATTGATATATGTTGATGATATTGTATTGACCGCATCTTCTACAGCCTTACTTCAGCGCATTATTTCATTTTTGCGTTAGGAGTTTGAGATGCCAGATTTGGGGGCCCTTAATTATTTTTTAGGGATTCCTGTTACTCGTGACTCTACAAGTATGTTCTTCTCTCAGAGGAGATATGCTATGGAGCTATTGGAGTGGGCACACATGGTTTCTTGTAATCCTTCTCGGACCCCTGTTGATACAGAGTCCAAGCTTGGTCCTGACAGGGATCTTGTTTCGGATCCTATACTCCACAATAGCCAGACAGGTGGTTTATAGTATCTTACATTTACTCGTCCCGATATCTCTTATGTTGTTCAATAGATTTTTATTTACATGCATGACCCTCGGGAGCCTCATTTAGCGGCTTTCACGCGTATTCTTTGGTATGTTTGCGGTACTTTAAACTTTGGCCTGCAGTTGTTTGCATCTTCTACTGGTTCTCTTATTTCATATTCTGATGCTGATTGGGTTGGTTGCCCCTCTACTGGACGGTCTACTTCTGGTTATTGTGTATTTTTGGGAGATAATCTTCTTCTTAGTCTTCTAAGCGTCAACACACCATATATAGGTCTAGTGCAGAGGCTGAATACCAGGGTGTCGCCAATGATGTAGCTGAGACTGCTTGGATTCAAAATCTACTTTGGGAACTACATACCCCTTTATTATCTGCTACTCTTGTATATTGTTATAATGTCAATGCCATTTATTTGTCAGCTAACCCTGTGCAGCATCAACGAACGAAGCATATAGAAATTGATATTCATTTCGTTCCTGACATGGTTACTAAGGTTCAGGTTCGTGTTCTTCATGTGACCTCGCGCTATCAGTATGCTGACATCTTCACTAACGGGTTGCCTTTGGCTTTGTTTGAAGAATTCCGTACCAGTTTGAGTGTTCATTCCTCTCCGGGTCTAACTGCGAGGGAGTGTTAGTTGATGATTATTAGGCTATGCACTATAATGACCACCAATGACCTATATTTCCCCTGCCACATCAGCTTTCTCTCTCCGGCTACATACAATCGACTTTTTACCAATATAAAGCGACCTTTATTTTTTTTAATAAAAAAAAATTAACAACATAAAATAAAATTTCATTATAATAAAAACATTACATAAATATTCAAATAACATAAAAACATTACAATAATAATTAAAAACTTAAACTAATAATCTAAGTTATAGGTTTCCTTGATTTCGTCCTTCATCTCCTGCAGCTTATGTTGTTGTATTGCGGGCAAATAGGGGTCAATTACTGAATTATAGAATAAGATGTCTTTGTCCCGTTTCTTTTTTTGGCTAATTCAAGTGTTCGACAATGTATTTCAAGTTTTGCTCTTTTCAACTTCGCTGCTTCCTTACGCGCCGCCTCCTTTATATCCAACTCCTGATTCTTCAATTGTATGTGGAGTCTTGTTGCTCCTGCATCTTTTTCCATTTTGTCGACTTAATGCCTAAGTATTTGCCGGCTACCAAATCAACAAATGAAGAAGATACCTCACGAGAGGAGGGTTCTTTTTGGCCTTTAATGCATCACGACCCATTGGTCGATGTTTTTGAGCCTCTTCCGCATACTCATCCGCTTCATTATTCAAATTAAAACCACCATATGCTAACCCCAAGGTGGTTTCATAAGTCATGGATTTTTTTCGCCCCTTTGTATTCTTGTAAAAAGCAGGCATCTTAATATTTAACCAACCTTGGTGATCTTTCAAAATGGTATATCAATGCTTCAACGTAAAGTCTTCCTGTACATCATTTTGTATTATGCACACGCTTTTTGGTACACATTGAGGTCATTTGAACCACTTTCGTGATTCTCTTCAATATTATTGATGATGATGCAAAAACAACCAAATCTAGGGTGAACCCTATTTTTTATTTGCTAAGGATCGAGTCATAACCTCTCGTTGAAACAATTTCCTTTTCAAAATAGTTAATAACCGCTTCCCAAAACCCCTTAGCCTTCATGTTGTTTCCTTTTTTGCTATTTTCCGACACATCGCACTGAGCTTGGCACAATGCGATCTCTTCCGCCTTTTGTCCAGTCTTTTGGCGGATCCTGCTTCTTGTTATCATTCTTCTTGGCTCTTGAAGCATGTTTTGAGGCCTTCTTAGCTTTGACGGGTGACATCTCTTCGACTGGAGAGTCAACGTCGTCGTCGTCAACTGGAGCCGAATCATAAGCTAAACCGTGAGCTAAACCTTGACCTATAGAATAATCTTGGGTCTAGTAATACTCATGAGTATTCATTAACTGCGCAAAATCCATATCAAGAGTAACATGGTTAAGCGGGGAATAAGTTTGATTTGCTTGGGAAGACATCGATGAATCCATAGTAGGACGATAAAATCCAGTTGGTGATTGGTAGAAAGAATTTTGGTTGTTATACGGAGGAACAAATGGACGATTTTGATAAAACATGTTATTATGTTGTGGTAGTTGTAGTAATTGTGATTGATATTCAAAACTCGGGGATCGAAAGCGCATGGGTGGCGAGACACGAATAATTGGAAATTCGGATCCGGTGTCAAACGCGGAACATTTTCTTGAAGTCGGGATTTTGGAGTTTTTGATTTGGGATTTTTCTTGTTAAACATGGTGAGTTTATGATTTGGGAGAAGAAGTTTGAATTGTTGTTTGAATTTGTGAAAAAATAGTGAAATGAGTGAGTATTTATAGTGTTAAATTATTTAAATTTTAAAAATTAAAAAAAAAATTATATTACATTTGACCGTTGCCTTTTACCCATCGACTACCGGTCGAGTCTACGACTCATATCGACCAACGACCTAAGCCGACCGATCCTACCACTATAATGGCGACCGACTGTGATTTCGGTCGACCGACTCATAGTGCCTAGCCTTATGTATTGGGCTTTATTTATTTTGTATAGGCTTAGCCCACCTTTAAACCTTATATATATAAAAACAACAAGTATGCCTACCTGCGCTCCGCTGCGGGACGTTTAGCCGGCATTGGTGATTATCCTTGTGCCGTGTATGTGCAGGTGGATGTTAACTGCTTAAGTTACGATATGATGTAAATGCATATTTTCTTGTTCCAAACTATCAGAGCTATAGGTTAGCTGGCTTATTCCAAAATATCATAGCTACAGGTTAGCCTATCTGAAGTTCAGCATTGCTCGTTCTTTGCTGTTTTCAACGCTTCGTCTACTCGTTTTTGTCTGACTTTGCTTGTTATCCCCGTTATGTTTTGGCCATCGGCATCCTGTAGTTCCCAATCTAGACTCTCGATTTGTTGCATCAACAAATTCTATGTAACGTTATTATTTCAATAAGGAACATCGTAATTTACTTTAACCCAAGGCGTGCGATCTAATCAATGAATGTCACACACATGTGATCTAATCAATGTTACACGCAATTACAAACTCATACGCGAATACCCAAAGGAACATAAATCATGCCAAACAATATGTAGTAAGTAGATAGAAACTTAACAAAGCATGGGTGGGTCCGGTGGTGATTGTCGTTGTCTTTGACACATAGTACTCCTAAAGAATCAAGAACAACATGAGGATCATCGAAAACTGAAAAATGCAAATATTACACCTAAAAATTGCTAAGAAGCAGCTTAAAAAAACTCTAAAAACATCAACTTGACTTCGAACTTACGATAAAAATGCTATATATAAACAGTTGCATAGTTTGACTAAATATGATTATGCCAAGTTTGACTATCTTATCTCAAAGACCCCAAAAACATAAGTTGGACCCAAGATTATACAACTAATTAGTGTCGCTTTACAAATGAATCATTTATGCTTAAGCCTAACCTTCGAATCCACTTGATGATCTAAAACATCCATATACAGAATGTGTAATTCTACTTTGTGATCACATGTAGTAGCCTATTAATATTTCTTTCAAGATTTTCATGACATTCACAAATCAACATGTTTGTGATTCATTACGTCTTGCAAATAAAAAAGTTATCATACCAATTATTTTTGGTCGAACGTATCATGAGCATTGTGCCGTAATAAAGCAACTTATGTAGCATGGTCCTCGTGTAAGCTCTTGAGATTCTTGGGCTGAAATTTTGTTCTTTCCAGAATCATAGATACCTATACTTTTCCAATCGTCCACTATTTCTGACTTGCACTTCATATACAAAAACATATTCGTATATAGGTGCATTAGATGGTTATTGCAGAAATCTATATCACTATTACTCATGCTATTAGAAAAAAACAGTTACCTTAAATCATTTTCTATAGATTTCCATGAAGTAAGACAATTAATATCAAACATTGATATTACGCCTTTGGTAGTTGAGTAGTTCAAAAAGTATCCCTAATTTCCAAGAGCATGTATTCTTAGCATATAGTACATAACCGTACAAATACAATTCATGAGTTGCATTTTTTTACAGCTTATCGTCTTTCACAATAGTGTTGGCAGTCTAAATAAATTATCCCTAACACCTCTGGTGTTAAGAGGTGGCTGCTTCATAAGTTCAACATGCATATCTAATTTCCAAAACCATAGATCCTCACTATGGTTCCCCAACACTAAGCTTATTGATACATAAGTTTGAAATTACCTATTCTAGTAAGTTAGACCAATTATAAATAATTTAAACTGTACTGATCACTTAATAAATATTTTCATCATCGTGCAAATCCCTGTTGTATTTCACGAAGATATGCCTACTGATGCATAGTTTAACAATATGTAACGCCATATTCTATATGTTAATTCAGTTGAACAAACGTCTACCTATACTTTGATACGCACCTAATACTCCAACAGTATGCAACTGCTATTACACTGCTATGTAATAGCAGGACAAAAGGCTTAGAACTTCTGACCCATAGCAGTGTTTTTATAAGCATCATGAACAACACGCAAGTTGTTTTAAGCTGGTATCATGTTTACCAAAAGGAGGCACAATCACTTGTAGGCTTAGAAAAGGGTTTTGTTGTGTTTATAAGTTTGGTACCTTTAGTCGGTTTCTAGCTTCTTAAGGTCAGCTGATGGGCT
>BQNB010067192.1:15713-31533 GCA_026074375.1 Tanacetum coccineum | reverse complement strand
CTTAGACTCATAATCTTCAAACGATTCTTTTTTTCACCATTTTAGAAAATCAAAAGATCTAGTTTTCATAGTAATATATCCATCCATCTGAACATTTCTTATTGCTTATTTTACAATGATTTTCACCTATGTCAAATCGTGTGTTCTTATATGTAATGAATGAATCCCCAACAAAATCAAAACCCATATCATGTGTGGGGATGAGAATGATGATTACTTGATTAGTGTGACAATCAAAACCCATATCATATTTCACCACCCAGCCAACCATCACCGCACATACCATAACAAACCCAGATTCAACTGCTACTACTACACATATATCACCTTATCACCTACATATTCTTCTACCTTTATCGTCTTCAATTCAAAAGTTACTTTCACTAAAACCCTTAATTATATAAAACTTCCAACTTCTTTCAACAGTTATACACTGAATCGAGAATCCCAGCCTAAAACTTAAATAAATTCCCATTTTTAATCATCGCCGCCACTGGTCACCTCCACCGCTGTGTCGTTACCACCGCCACCCTTTCCGCCCTTCACTACTGCCATGTGTGTTTGAATGATTAAAGAAGAAGATAAATAACATTTTTATTTTATTTTTGTTGTGGAAATGACAATTTTTTTATTTGTGTTTGATTTGGCAAAAGACAATACCCAAATGTGGTTAATGAGTTTAGTGTTAAGGATAGTGTGGTTTGTTGAACGTTTCTTATTTTAATGAAATTACTAGGTCTCTACCGTCCTATGGACGGTTTTCTCAAATAACTGATTAAAATTATAACTCGGTGTATCGAGTGTCAAGGATGAATAATTATAGCATAATGCATACACTTTTTAAAAGATATATTAAAGGTGTTATAAAAGAATAATATTAAAAGTGTTATAAAAGAATAATGTGATGTTTCAGTTGCATATTTAAGAAATCATATGTGATAAAAAAAATCAACAAACATACATTGCGATTAAAGTACCCAAAAAAACATCAAACATCAGTTCGATTAACACTAAGAAGACATTAAAATTGGTAGAATAATTTTAGTGAAAAAGAAAGACCAATAAAAACATAAAAAACAATGTTTAAACGATATATTGCATCATTCTTCGATGTCCTTTCAATGGTCACTTGATTTGAGGTTCTATCTCTTTTTCCTAAGAGCCTTAGGTATCATAACTTGGCAACACCAAGTTTTTGCTGCCACGTCAGCGCCAAATCAGCATAACACCAACATCAACACCACTTCCCTAATCATAACACCAAATAACACCACTCACCTCTTTATTTTCATAAAACCCCCTAAACAATTATTTTATTATTTTAACAAACTAACCATTTCATTCATAAAATTCAAATACACATTACAATACTAAAAAAAACACACATTAAAAAAAATACCGAAATTAAAAATAAATAAAAAAATACGCCCCGGCGACTAATCTTCTTCCGATGCTTCTTCAACTTCGCGCCAAATATGGTTCATAAGGTTTTGTTGGAGACTAATATGCGTATCTTTGTCTCTTAATTCTTTTGCTTTACGACGTTGGGTTTGACATCGATCGATCCACACTGTTTGCAGTGACCTTGCAGGATTAGAATACACATGTTTCCAGTCAACAACCGACATATTTTGATCTTCTAAAATCATGTTATGCATTATGATACCAGCATACATGATTCTACGTAATGTGTTGACTTCGTATGCACGGGCCGGTTGTTGAATAAGTCCCCAACGTCCTTGGAGAACACCGAAAGCACGTTCGACATCTTTCCGTGCACTTTCTTGACGCTGTTTAAAGTACGTATGCTTCGGATCAGTTGCAACCGTGAATGATTTGACGAAACTTGCCCACTCCGGGTAAATTCCATCAGCCAAGTAATACCCATTACGATACTGAACTCCGTTTACCACATACGGAACCACAGGGGCTAAGTCATCTAATAGGTCGTCGAATAACGGAGAATTATCTAAAACATTAATATCGTTATTCGCACCCGCCATCCCATAAAACGCATGCCAAATCCACAGATCTTGCGAAGCTACAGCTTCAAGCATTATAGTAGGGTATTTTTTATCACCCCTACCGTATTGACCTTGCCATGACACTGGACAATTTTTCCATTCCCAGTGCATACAATCAATACTTCCAAGCATTCCCGGAAAACCATGAACATTGTTATGCTTTTGTTGTATTTTTACAACGTCTTCAAGTGTTGGCTTTCTTAAATACTTCGGCATATACAATTCTATGATGCACATATTAAAGAAAAATAGAGCATCTCGTGCAGTATGCTCACTCATTTGCAAATATTCATCAAACGCGTCGGGTGTGCTGCCGTATGCCATTTGGCGTATGGCAGCTGTGCACTTCATAAGAGCACTAATACTCATTCGACCCGTACAATCGAGTCGAGATTTGAAGAAATGAAAATGTTGTGGGAGAGGATCGGCCGTATAACTTGAAATGCCATTGACAATTTTTAGAAAAAGTTTACGGCTCATACGAAATCTTCTCCGAAAATAGTATAACGGATACTTACAATGATCATCAAAATAATCAGCACGTAGACGTCTTTCGGCATCTTCACGGTCACGGAAGATCGGTGTACGGGTCAATCGTGGTTGAGCTTCTTGTTGTATTAGCCATTCGTGATACTCGACAGCTTTTTGTAAATAGAATGCGTCGGTTTCCTCATCGATATCAAAAACGGTTCGATTTTGATTCATTGTGAAAGAGTTTGTAGTGTTTTTTGTTGTAAATGTATGTTTTTTTTGTGAGAAAATAATATAGAGGTATTGAAGTATTTATAATGAGTTGTGTGAGGGGGGTAAAATGAAATATTTTTTTTAAAAATATAGCCGTTAGGGGCTGTTTTGTAAATTTTTTTTATTTTATTTTAATAAAACTAGTCGTTAGGGGGTGTTTGGTAACTTTTTAAAAATAAAAGGGAAAATTAAAACTAGTATATAGCCGTTTGGGGGGGTAAATGATTTTTTTTTTTTAAATCCACCCCAACGTGCGTGGGCCGGCCAACGCCGGACCCAACGCCGCCGAGCGGTGTAGTAACGCCGGGCAACGCCGTTACCGGCGTTACTACACCTAAGCCTCTAAGAACCCGTTCCTCACGCGTGATATGTTGTTTTACTACGTCAGGTCCTATATCATATCATTACTACAATTATCTCTACTAAATTATTACTCTATTATACCAAGTACTAAACGCAAAATTATGTTCTAACAACTGTTTGAAAGTTTTAGTCAGAGGTTTTACGTTTGAATCATGTTTTTTTTATACGGCGAGTTAGTACAGTTACTAAGTTAGTTATTCGATTCCACAGTACTTACCCAGAAGGTAGTCCCTGCCAGCCTCAAATAATAATTAGTGATTCGATTCCACAGTACATACCCAGAAGGTAGTCTCTGTCAGCCTCGATTCCACGAATCTATGGGGCAGAACCCCACAGATTTTCACCTTGAAGAAAAACCCTCACGGAGATACTCGAACCTGAGATCTCTCGCATGTGGTAACAACCTCCTTAAGGACACCCTTAGTGGCCAACTGTGCTAGCCCAGTTGGTTTTATCGTTTGAATCATGTTGCAAACTAGAACAGAACTAGGGGTACCGTGACATTCATTGAGTTTTTCGATGTAGTGTTAATTTTTGCAAAAGACATCGATTTCTATCTAAATGCATCCGGTCAATCGAAATGTGTTTTCAGTGTTACAGTTAAAAAAATTTGTGCACGAAGTTATATATATTTGGTCATGGTTTCCTTCCAAATTGGTATATTGAAGATAAGTTTACCTAGCACGTCACAATAATGGCTTAATCAAGGTGTTTTCGCATCGAGAAAAACATGTATGATTGGTTAGGAATTATTGCAAATAGACAGAATCCAACACTTTTTATCCTTAGCACCTAGCAACACTTAAAATATTAATCATATAAACTCATGAATCATGAAAATAATGGTTGCAACATGTACAAGTTGCGTACCTTCCTACTATGATCGTGCTTAAATAGTTTTTTAATTTTTCTAGGTAAATACGGAAGCGGACCTAGAGGGTTTTCGAGAGTTTAAAGAAATTTAATGGATGTTTGTCTTCTAGTGTAATTTTTGGTAAGATATCATGATTTTCTCGAAATAAACCTGGTATCGAAATTTTGTGTTACGCAAATACATGTCATGTTTAGTTAGTCGCTTAATAATATAGAAATAAAAAAATATTTTTTTCTAAATTTGTTTATTAGTTTGAAATGGTATATTTTAATTTATTTTTGGGAAAAAAAATTTAAGCACATGATGACTTGGAGTGTTTTAACTTTAAAGTCCTCTGAGTAAATAGTTTGTTCAGCTGAAAACTCGAATCAATTGTTTTTTCAATGCTCGTTTGTTTCGCAAGTTTATGAGTTATTTGGTCGATAGTGGGATATTCAGATTCCCATGTTGACTTCGTTTCAACAATGTTGAGATTGGTTTATAAATCTTCGGCTAAAGAGGATGCAAAAGTCTATTTTGGAGGCTTCGTTTTTTTCGATTTGGTGGCATGTGTGGACTCATAGGAATGCTTGTGTTTTTGGAGTTGTGCGTCCAAGCAAAAGGTCTTCTTTAACAACTTTGTTTTGATGACGTTTATTTGGATTAGTAGTAGATGTAGTTACAAGCAGTTTAGTCGGGTCGGGTGGTTACAAAACCCGTCTCTTGTTACTTCTACTATGTAATTGTTTTGGTTTCTAGCTCTTTGCTAGTTTTATAAAAATTTCGCCGTTAAAAAAAATAGTTTGTTCAGCTCTTTTTTATACTTTTGAATAGTTTAATTCTTTTTATCCATTTTATTGTTAAAGATAAAGTGCAACAAAAAAGGGGACATCCACGGATGGATACCATTGTTCTTAGATAAAAGTGATAAAAATAACAAAACTTTATCTTTTTAAGATTGGTTGTTTTGGCCAATAGCAGATGAATTGTTCTATAGACATTAGACCCATGACATACATTACTTTTCTAGTTATAATATAACCGAGTATAAGAAAGTGATTGGCACACTCCAATGTCAGATTAGCGCATTCAAAAATCAAACACACTAATTATCATGTAATATATGTATAATAACTGTTCACATCATAAGATGAAGTTTGTTGATCATTATTTGGAGTGTGCAAATCACCTCCCCTAAGTATATTATCAGACTAGTTTCTACGACGGCTGAGGCATCATACTCACAACTCCATCTCGTGTCACCGAGCATTGTTGTATCTTCCTACTTCTTTTGTAAACTTATCTTCCTACCAACATAAAAATCTAACATGTGTATTCCACTCATTATCTTCCTTTATCGAAACGGTCAGTTTTTCCACTGTCAAGATCTTGTAAGTAGGAGAATTAACAGTAATGTGAAGTATAAATAAATATCATTTCTCCGTGTCACCTTTTATAAAAAAAAGTTAAAAAAAACCTTTTAAATGAAGAGAGAGTGTGGTGATCATCATCACCAACATCTTGTTTGTTTTTTTAGTGTGTGAGGTATATTTGTATAAAGTGCGTATTACTGTAGTACGAATGTTTACATCATACATCCTACATGCAATGTTTCAGGAATTTCACTAGAGTTCGGTGTTGTTGTTAGGTGGCAAAAAGATTGGCTAAACCGGCCTACAATCAAATGCTTATTCATAATATGAGAGACATACTTGACTCATGCCACGTATGTGGATGCTAATGATAAAATATCTGAGTATTCATCGTGCATGAATTTGTGATAAATATGTATGTACATGCACAAGTCATTTTGCATCAAGACAGTACATAGTAAATTATTTGACAAATTACGATTTAAAAATGGTTGATAGACATGTTTTATATTGTTTAAATATCATTTAATCATTATATATTTATTAGTATTAAACAGAATCCAATACATACCATACATTTCATTGTCAACACTTTTAGAACTTCAAGCATCTTCTAAACATTTTTTAAAATTCATATATCTATGCTGTTTGCCATATTTTATTGGGTTTTTTTTAATATGTGCCTTAGGGGCACATGATAAGAGGAGACATGAGCTGATATGTCAGCTTCTGATTGGTCAGCAGGTAACATCTTTATCCCTTCAGGAGCTGACCAATCATTTGCTGACCAATCAGGAGCTGACACATCAGCTTTTGTCCCCTCCTTATCATGTGCCCCTGAGACACATATTATAAAAACCCTATTTTATTTAGTTACTTCATAGGATCTACTTCATAAAGTTCTTTACATTTCGGGCATCAACATAAGTATTTTAAATTACTGTAGCAAGTAAGATCATATGAAATTTTTTAACATAAAGTGAAATTTAACTTTTAAAGCTTTAATCCTGAAATTTCTAGCCTTGCTTAATAGACCAAACATGTAATTTTTTTTAAAGGGTTTTAACTCGTTATATATCCAACGATGTAATTTTGCTAACTTTATGTACGACTTTAACCCACACCGATGCGTGTGGAGTTAGACATTAGTCATACTAAATACTAACAAGTTGACATTAGTCATACTAATGAAGTTTGGACATACGTTCAATTTAGTAAACATTTTACATGGGGTTTTAGAATCAAAATAAGAGAGAAATCAGTAATAATTATGTTTTTCTTAAACTGTGTGTTTTTTTGTCGGGAGAAAAAAGTTTTAAGACGTAGGGAGTACTTAGTTGGTCTTCTTATCTAAAGTTCCCAACACGTCTATATGACGAAACTAAGTTTAAAGAACTATTTTTCTAATAAGTTACTCCATTTGCATATACTCCGTATTATTCTTAGTTTTAATAAATATTAAACCATTAAAAAATAAGAAGACCAATCAATCACAAAATTAGTTAATCACAGTCTATTATTTTAAGCTCCAAATTGATAAAGGTCGAAGGAATATTCGGAATAGAGCAAATGACACAAAAAATTACTCTTAGGGTTTGTTTCCAATCAAGGTACTCTATTTTTTTTGCACATAAAGGAAGCCAACTTTTTTTAGCCAATTTAGGTTTTTCTATAACTTCCCATTAACAAAACTAACGGCCATTTTGTTATTTCCCTAAATGAATCTTTTATGAAATTTAAAAGGTATTTTTTAATTTTTTTCACTAAAACACAATTGTATTAACAAACTCCCCTAATCAAACGGTTAAGTTCTATTATCATAAGGCAAATGGCTCAAAAAGGTAACCAACTTATAGGTCATTTCTAATCAAGTTATCATATTTTTTTTCTTACATAAAAAGTCACTCAACTTACTTTTTTCCCAATTTGGGTAATTTCGTTAAATATTTAACTATCATCCGCTATATTTTTTACATTTTAAGTCCACCGCCACTAACACCACCGTCAAAATAGGGATTAATTCTACACACCAATCATATATAGGTTTTGGGCTCAAGCTGTATCATTTGATATGTGTTTCGGGTAATGGTTGTTTAAATAACCACTGGCTCTTCTTTGATGATGAAAATGTAGAAATGATTGATGAACAAGCAAAGATATTCGCGCGTTGTCGCGGGCGTTAATTTTTCGCGCGTTGTTGAAGGGCGTTAAATTTATTTATTATTTTTTTTTTCCGTGCGTTTTTTTATGTTTAATAGTGTAAGTTTTTTTTTCCTGCACATTACTGCGGTGCGTTAATTTTTCGCGCGTTGTTGCGTGTCATTAATTCTTTTTTTTTCCTTTAATTTTGTGCGAGTTTATTTTGTCGGTCTCATATTTAATAGTGCGGGTTTACTTTTTCAGTATCGTGTTTAGTAGTTTTTTTTTATGGTTTTACGCGTTGTTGCGTGACGTTAAAATTTTATTTTTTTATTATTTTATTATTTTTTATTTTTTTTGCGAATTTATTTTTTTGGTCTCATGGTGTAAAATGACACTGTTTAAGTCAATTCGGAAATGTTACCGCGGGTATTTTTTAATCTAAATGCGTTGGTACTTTTGTAACATTTTTTTCCTCCCTATTTTGTGCCAACAAATTTAAAAAAAAAATTTAATTAATTAGGCCGATCCAAATTTTGGGGCTAAATTTTTTAGGCTTTTTTTTCCCAGCACTGTAGCTACAGTGCTTAAAATGAATAGTAAATCAACCCTTCTCAAATAATTATATGTATAATATAATCTGCTGTTCACACCGCATTGGGCTCCGCCCAAGAGTACGCAAGCAACACTGTTCATGGATATATTTTGTCCTATGAGAGCATTGCTACCAGCAATGATAAATAGTGACCGACAACTGTTGTTGATACCATGGTTCCAAAAGAACAATGATCATTACAATGGTATTTTTTGATTTTTTTTCTTTTAAAATTTGTGTTTCTTGGTTTTTGTCATACGATATAGACAATATGGAATATTATTAGATGAGATGAGTTTGACGTACAGTTGATGCTGCTGCAATTTATTTTGATGGTGGTGGTAGCGATGGTGGTGGACTTGAAATGTAAAAAACTCTAACGGATGATCGTTAATAGTTAACGAAATACCTAAATTGGCAAAAAAATAAGTTGGGTACCTTTTTATGCAAGAAAAAAGTGTGATATCTTAATTGGAAATGACCCTTAAGTTGGGTACTTAATTGTGTCATTTGCCCATTATCATATTATTAGCAATTCTGTTTTAGTAATTAGGGGGGGTTTGTCAATACAATTGTGTTTTAGTGGAAAAAATGTCAAAAAACCCTTTAAATTTCATAAAAGATTCATTTATGGAAATAACAAAATGACCGTTAGTTTTTTAATGAGAAGTGACAGAAAAACCTAAATTGGCTAAAAAAAAAGTTGGTTTCCTTTATGTGCAAAAAAAAGTAGAGTACATTGATTGAAAACAAACCTTAAGTTGGGTATTTTTTTTATGTCATTTGCCCTTCGAAATACGACTAAACTATATGGACTTTGTTACATGATTACAAAATAAACTAATGAGTTACAGTAGTAATTTCCTTTGGGGATAAAATTAATTATTACGGAGTATTTCTTTTAGAAGTAATTTGCATAAATCGTCCCTGGACTTTGAAAAAATTTCATGTTTCGTTTTAATCTTTTCGAAACTGCGGTGGGAAACCTTGTAGGGAATATTTCGTCTCTGCCTCAAAGTTAAATGATTAATATATTCTCAAAGAAAAAGAAAGACAAATGATATTTTGGTCATTTATCTTTGAAGCACGAAATATGCCTCAAAAGTTTTTCACAAAAACAATATCTGCAGTTTCAAAAAAATTGGGACAAAACATGTAATGTTGTCAAAATTTAAGAACGATTTATGCAATTTACTCTTTCTTTTAGATTTAAACCATCTCCAAATACTTTGGTCAACAACGATTGTATTCCTTTTTATTATAATATATTCTTAGATCCAAATACTTCGTAACATAGCCACTTGTATGTTCAAAGATATCCAGATTCACACGTTAAGATAGATTATTTTATACGATAAAAAATATTGATATTATGTGTTTCACATTGTGTTTAAATTTTCATATCTAATTTTTACAAAAACATAATAATTACATAAAAAAAAATAAAGTTGATGTAATAGGGTGATCATGATCTTTTGTGGTCGCCATTATCACTAGCCTTAATAACAAAAGCTTTTATGACGAGATTTTCAAGTAATCGGTGAAATTAAGTTTAAGATTTTTAAATGACATTATTTTAACATGACGTTATTTTTTCTTACTAATTTTATATTTTACCCGTCATAATCATTCAACTCTCACTATTTAACTATAACTCACTCAATTTTATATGTCATCTACTAGTTTATTACGAGTAATATAATAAGTACAAAATGTTGGATTATGGTAGTCGGCGCCACTGTTTAAAAGCTTTATCTTGTTAAATTTCTCTCTCTACAAGTAACTTTAAAACCAAAACTTACCTACTTAAAACAAAACTATACCCTACCGAAACACATATACACACACAATACACGACTCGGTCTTGAGGACAACCAAATCTTGCATTTTTGCCGGTCGAAGACGCGTCCTTCGGGTTGTGTTACTAAGGAAGACGCGTCTTCTTTGCTTGAACACTGCACTCGGTCTTCACGGGTTTATTATGCCGTCGGGTCTTGGAAGTGTTACGTTTGAATCATGTTATTTGTGACTTCTTAAAGCCATATTCAGAATCGTGCGAAATGCTAGTCATTTGCTACTAGATTTCACTAGTCTTGCAAATTAGTATATTGAAGATAAGTTTACCTAGCACGTCACAATAATGGCTTAATCAAGGTGTTTTCGTATAGCGAAGAACATGTATGATTGGTTAGGAATTATTGTACGACACTTGTTGGCCTTTTTCAGAGCAAATAGACAAAATCCAACACTTTTTATCCTTGGCACCTAGCAACACATAAAATATCAATCATATACACTCATGAATCATGACAATAATGGTTACAACATCTACAAGTTGCGTACCTTCCTACTATCATCGTGCTTAAATAGTTTTTTAAATTTTTCTAGGTAAATACAGAAGCGGACCTAGAGGGTTTCTGGGAGTTTACGAGAACTCGATGGATGTTTACTGTCCCGTGTAATTTTTGGTAAAAGATCTTGATTTCTTCGGAATGAACCTGATTTCGAAATCTTGTGTCACGCAAATACATGTCATGTTTAGTTAGTCGCCTAATATATCATAAGAAATATGTCTTTCTTAATTAGTATATTAGTATATTTTTCTTTATTTTTATAAGAAAAATTACCTTTGAATAGTTTAAATTTTTTTATCCATTTTATTGTTAAAGATACTGTAAAGTGCAACAAAAAAGGGGACATCTTTTAAATGCATGGATGGATACAATTGTTTATAGATAAAAATCAAATAAAAATAATGAAACTTTATCTTTTCAAGATTGGTTGTTTCTTCACTTTAGCTTAGCCAATAGCAGATGAGCAAATGAATTGTTCTATAGACCCATGACATACATTATTTTTCTGATTATAATATAACCAAGGGCTTGTGTTATACGTACCTCCTCGAACACCATTTGTACCCCCTCTGTTTTTTGGGTTTTTTTCGTCTTTTTTTTTTTAATTTTTATAATTTTGCTTATATTATAAAACTGTGAAACTGAAAGCGCGAAATAAAAATTATAAAGTTTAACGAGTCAAAAGTATGAAAATGTCAAAAAATACGGAACATAACCTGATATAAAACCGCATTGTACTGTAAAAGAGGGGTACAAAAGGAATATTTTGTACCTTTTTGGTACTATTCGGTGGGCCAGAGGGGTACCAATAGTAGCACCCATAACCAAGTATATTATTATCGAGTATAGCCTTAAGTATTAGTAGTACGAATGTTTAGGCAGTAGTTACGTTTATTTTCCTAACTAGCAAGGAGCTAGATTACAAAGAAACAAGGTACGGGTTTTTAAGCCAATCATTGAAATTGAAAGAGGCTTTACAACGAAACTTACACCAATAGAAAGACCTAGAAACGATATCATCAAAAATCTTCGCCTTCATCGGTTTTTTGCTGTCAAACAGGAGCTCGTTCCGATACTGCCATAGGAGCCACCACAGAACATAAAAAATTCCTTCCAGAATATGTTTACGATCATGGGGAAGATGCAACGAGCCAATCATTAAGTCCATCATGATCGATCGACCATTGTGAAAAGCTTTACATCATACTTCTTATATACAATGTTTAAGGACTTTCAGCAGAGTTCGTCTTGTTAGGTGGCAAAAAGATTGATATCCGATAACCTAAATCGACCCACAATTAGCTGCCTATTCATAATATGAGAGACATACTCGACTCACGCAACGTATATGGATGCCAATGATAAAATATCTAAGTATTTATGGTTGTACATACGTGCATCGTGCAAGAATTTGTGATACATATGTATGTGCATGCACAAGTCATTTTACATCAAGAAACTACATAGTAAATTATTTGACAAAATACTATTCCCTCCGTCTTTAAATAAGTGTCCACTATTGACTTTTGAAGTCATTCTTTTGCAACTTTGACCTTAACTATTTTGTTTGTGTTATATAATACTTGATGCAAAATATATGAATGGATTGGGTTTTATATATATTTTCATTGATATAATTTTCATTAAGTATTATATAACACAAACAAAATAATTTAAGGTCAAAGTTGATGGAAAAAGACTTTAAAAGTCAATAGTAGACACTTATTTAGGAGTATTTAAAAATGGCTGATAGACATGTTTGTATCAGTACGTAGTTGGTGAAAGCTTGCAAGCATTATTCTTAATTATATTGTCACGGGGAGCGGTCGTGTCAAACTCCTCGTGCCACAGTGAAAAAGTGATGCCACGTCAGCAAAATGGAGTTTGGCACCAGAATTGCTATGGCACCAGAATTCAGCGGCATTGGTTGGCACCAGAATTTCTGATGCCAAACTATTTTTTTTAATTAACTATTATTTAAATAAACTTATTATAACTAAAATAAAATTCATTAAAATTAAAACATTACATTAAAAAAAAATACATAAATTAAAATGCATAAATTAAAAGTCATAATTTAAAAAACATAAATTTAACGGCGTCGGTCTACTAGTTTGGTGGTAGATATTCGGCTCGGATTCGTTTCTTTTGGGTGTTGATGATAGCGGCGTAGGTCGGATCCATCCCACTTGTGTCGATTTGGAGAACTTTCATGTCCTCCGCAACCTTTTGAGCTTGAATCAACCGTCTTCGGTCTTCGCTCTCTTTGCGAGAGCACTTGCATTTTGGCCTGCGGTATTAAGTTGTATTGTTTCCTGCCATGAACTCTTGTATAAGCGACGCGGGGTTAGAACCGGACTAGCGATCGGAGTTAAACTGGAACGTTGAATTTTTAGCAATTCCGGTTGCAAACCCGTTGGCAAAAGGTGTGAAAAACAGTGGCGAATAGTCCAGTATTTATAGGCCAGCTGAGCTGGCTTTTTGTCTGGGCGGTCCCCTTAAATAGGGGCCGATCCCCTCAATAATTAAGGGGGCCGCCCTTTATAATTAAGGGGGGCGCCCAGCCCAGACGCTCTCTTTTTTGTCTTTTATGTGGGAGGTGTTTTCTGGAACATTTCTAGCCGTTTTTTGGTAGAAAATTTGAATTCAAAATATTTATTTGCATAAAACATTTCTTTTAAATCCAAAAATGTTTTTGTAAAAGATATAAAAATATTTGTGATATTTTTATAAAAAATGTGAGGTTAACTAAAAATTCATTTGATCATGAAAAGCATTAAGCATATGTTTATTCATACCTTTAAGTGATTAAATTTTCAAAATAAAATTTTACTACTAATTACTTGTTTACAAATAATTTTTCATTAATCGTTTTTATATTTTTTGATTATCAAAACGTAGAGACATCAAAAAAATATTAATAACGTTTTTAGGCATTATTTCTATCAACAGTCCTCACGTCGAGGACTGGACCGTATCCTGACACCCGACTGAGACAGTGTGACTTAAGTGTGAGAAATTCTGAATCTAAGAGATAGTATGAGAGACTATCGTAGCATTGTGAATGAATGTGGACTGACCATGAGAAAGTGTAGAATTTGGACTGTGGAAAGACTTTGTCTTTAGAGGGATCGTAAGAAGCCTCGCTTGAAAAGACTAAATTTTAGTGATTGATGTGATTATTTAAAGGGATTTAGCTGTACAATAGCAACGTACTTTGTAAAGTGTTCCGTTTTGGTACGTGAACTTTTTTTTGTTCCACTTAATGTAACGAACTTTCAAGTTTCATGTTAATTTGCACCAACTTGACCGGCAACCGGGAAAAATGTTTGAAAACCAGAAAAAATCCTACGTGGCATGTTTAAAACTTTCTCTAATGTTCCGTTTTGGTACGTGAACTTTTTTTCTATAAAATTATTTAGTACTTTGTTTAAAAACACGAGAATTATTATAAACTTTTTTTTCTCAGTTAAAATTATAAAAAAATTTATAAACTAATTTTTTAAAATATTAACAAAATTTTTAAAATTACAAAATTTTTTATGAACGTTTTTACTTAAAATTGTTTTTATACGCACATTTTTATACACATTTTTATACAAGTTTTTATAAACATGTCAATAAAAAGAGAGGTATAAGGTGGGGCGTTTTGTTTCCTTAAAGAAGTCGGGTTTTTAATAAGCTTCGCTCTGACCCGCTTCTCCGCTTCTTTGCGCGTTTCAAATGGAATTACCGAGAACTTTTGATAGGATGATGTCAAGATTAAAAGTTAACAAAACGTTTTCTTAACTTGTGCTACAAAGATGTTTTGCATGCTTCTTTGTACACAATTTTGTCACATATTTTATAAGAGACTATGTTTGTCTTTTTAAGAAAAACAAACATTCGTTTACGAATTATGTTGCAATAACACAATTAATCAGAACATAGAAAATTCAATTTAGTAATTTCGATAATTCAATTCTTAAAAGATGTGTCTATAAAAACGTGTTTTGTCTCATCACATGTCTATAAAAATGTGTATAAAAAATGTGTCTATAAAAACGTGTATAAAAATTTGTATAAAAATATGTATAAAAACTTGTGTATAAGAATGCGTGTATAAAAATGTGCGTATAAAAACAATTTTAAGTAAAAACGTTCACAAAAAGTTTCGTAATTTTAAAATTTTTGTTGATATTTTAAAATTTTGTTTTTAAACAAAGTATTAAACATTTTTATACAAAAAAAATTCACGTACCAAAACGGAACATTAGAGAAAGTTTTAAACATGCCACGTAGGCTTTTTTTCGGTTTTTAAACTTTTTTCCCGATTGTCGGTCAAGTTGATGCAAATTAACACAAAACTTGAAAGTTCGTTATATTAAGTGGAACAAAAAAAAGTTCACGTACAAAAACATAACACTTTACAAAGTGCGTTGCTATTGTACAGCTAAATCCCTATATTATAAGAGTAAGAGTGTAGAGCTGGAGATGATGACTTTCTAACAACCACTTGACTATGTCATTTCACCTCGAAAGTCTTCGATGAAAAACTAATATAAAATAATCACATTCGTCGGTTTGAGAGGGGCACAATGAATAAATAAAAAGTTTTTAGATATAATAGGATCAACTTGAATGATAATTTGTTTAATAAACTACAACAAATTATTTGCATCAAAGTATATACTATTGATAATCAATATGATTACTCGAAATTACAAAGACTTCTGATTTACGTCTCCTTTAACCTTGATTTAGTTTATTTTAGTAGTGAAATATGTTGTAGGAGCTTAGAAAAATTTATTACTCCCTCGTCTCAAATTAATAGTCCATTTTTTCATTTTAAGTTGTCCCAAAATTATTGTCCCCTTTTAAATATAGTTGTGAGTAATGTAACAAGTTTACCATATTGCCCATAATGATACTAAAAATTACAAATTTTATTCAAAGCTTTAATTAATTCCATAATGGTAAAACTGTCATTCTGCAAAAAAGTAAGAGAGAGAATGCAATAATGATTATGTTTTCTTAAACTTTGTGTTTTTTGTCGAGGGACAATTAATTTAGGACGGAGGGAGTATTTAATGATCATCTTATTCTAAGCAAAGTCTAGTGTGAACATCTCCTTTATTAAGTCATTCATTTTATTTTTCATTCTACTCATTTTAAGATTTTCTCTCAGTTTATCAATTGGGTAGGAATCGAGTGAAAATAAAACTTAAAATGAGAAGGATGAGCTAAAATAAAAATCATATATTTTAGATGAATCGACTCGAATTAGATACATCTCTACTTATTTAGATGCATCATAATAAGTTTCGAAAGTTATTCTGAAGTGAAAAAAAGGACGCAAAGTAATCTAGAATTTGGATGTGATTTTTGCAAAAATG
>BQNB010067191.1:4088-34286 GCA_026074375.1 Tanacetum coccineum | reverse complement strand
TACATTCTATCCTTGTAATGAAATAAGAACAGCATCCAAGCGGTTCTATGCACGAACATGCAACAGGCATGTGCTATCTAGTACTATCAGCTAATGGAGGCTAACTTAAAAGACATTACGCACATTAGGTTGTCTTGTAACCTAACTCTCAGATGTCTTGTTCATCTTTCACTTTTTTTTATGTTCATCAAGTTCCTTCATATGTGTCTGTCTATTAGCATCTTCCATGACCCTATCCTGGAAAAGGCATCAGGATTGAGATGTTCATAAGTATGAAGTATAAATTATCAATAGATAAAGCGATACAGTTAGAATGAATATATGATCTTGCTGTTTAATTATACTCCTATCTGCTAAGGCAATGGTCATCTACAAGATACTGATGTTACTTACAAACAGAAACAAAAATGGATAAAGACACGCATAAACATAGGTTTTGTAAGATAAAAAACAAAAGCATAAGCACATCAAACCTTGGCAGCAAAACCAGAAGCCAGTCAAAACAGCTACACCCAATCTCGAATGGGAATCTAAACCGATAGTTGGAATAAAAACATATCAGCAGAGGCTATGTGAAAAAGAAAAGACACTTACAAAAAAAAGGAAACTAAAACAGAATGTAGTTATTTATCCTTTCGAACTAAGAAATAAAATAAATTCATCATATATACTTTTTACAAAATTTATCACTAAGAAAACTCTTTAAAGAATCCAGAGAATTTGATTTTCAGAAATTGAGCTATCTTCACAATCTATATCTTTTTCAATTGGCATTTTTATTAGTTACGACTTACGACATATATGAAGTGCAAGGTGTATCCCTCGCCTATAGTAAAAAGTCTTCTTAAAGAAGCCAAATACGCACACGAAATTGAGTATATGAGTCATTATCAGAGCCGAACTAAGACAATGTAATTAAGTTCTTAGTTAGTTTTCTTGTCTGGTGCTTGGAATGTTTGGTCACTCACAAGAATGTTCTTCGTTTTGGCTTTAGGGTTGTTGCTACAATGGAGAAAATTCTTGTACCATATTGCTGAGCTCTTCGGGTACCTTGTATATTTTCCACTCTTATAATCTATATAAATCAGACCAAACCTAGCGGAATAACCTTCACCCCATTCAAAGTTATCCATTAATAACCAAATGAAGTATCCCTTCACTCTGACGCCCGATCTGCAAACATGTTAAAGATTAACCTAGGAAAAAAGGATATACATGTGACAAGTATCTTCATTATTATACGCATCTACTTGCTTGATGGCATCTAGTAGGCTTTGAAGATGTTTTTTGTGATAGTCTATCCGCTCAAGATCAACCCGAGCTTGTTCAATTGTTGTTTTTGTATGATCGGTTTTATCAGCCCATCCTATTGGGAATACAAAAGTGACCCTGTTAGCATCTTCAAATTATTATTCAAAGGGGATTAGCTGAGCAGAATAAATTTATTTACCATTTTCAGTTATGTAAATTAATGGATCTCCATAAGTACTTTTTATACGCAAAAGCAGTTTGCAAAGTCCAGGTGGATACGAATAAATCCAGTCGAGTCCACTCTACATCAACCAAGAAAATAAGATATAAGACAGATAAATCCAGTCGAGTCCACTCTACATCAAACAAGAAAATAATAACTAAATCGTACTTTTACTCCAATAGGTATGCCATCTAGATCATCTAAAGAGCACAAGAAAAAAGAACAACCACAAGTTAGTGTCAATTTGAGTTACTAATCTAAACTTTCCTGCATCGTAAATCTCATTTCTATGAATGTTATTGATACTTTCACAAGAACCACACACCTGGTTGCTCAAGAACCATGCTATCTGTGAGGGACGAAACAACATTGGTTACGGGTGCTGTGGTTGCGTATTGAGAAACATAGTAGTTCAATCCGACAAAATCATATGATCCTTTTAATAACTTTGATTCCTCTTCTGTAAGTTTAGGTAACCGGCCATCTGTAATATTATTGATCATAGTGTCTGGATATGTACCACTAAACAATGGCTCCATGAACCTAAGAAGAGTCGGTCATGTATGATGCTTAAGTCATTCAGATAAGATATACTACTATATATGTTCTTACAACCCAGTAAAGACTTTGGATCTATCATTAATTGCCACCTTTTTTATCTTTTGGATTAGAAACAAAGTTAATTTTTTACTGTTCTTTGGTCGATTGGTGTTGCAACTTGCAGCCCTAAGTATCCTTCGCAATCAAATATGATATGTTGTTTGATGTTAGTCTCTTGTTAAACTGCTTCTATTATATCATCTTCGGCGTTCTGATAAAAATGTTCACTAAAGATATATTTATTAACATTTTTAATAACACCCATAAATTTGGATACACAAATAATATACAGTGATTAGAAACTGGAATTTAAAGTGATAGACACGTATTATCTAAAGCTTCCATGCTTGTAACTTAACTTGGCTGGTACTTTATAAAGTTGCTAAACATGTTAAAAACAGAAGTTCTTTATCATCAACCTTTGAAGTAAAGAAAGATCAAAATATGATGCAGAAACGTACTCACCATCCAAACATGAAGTCTAGGCCTCTAAGGGCTGCATCTATGTCATCCTGGAGTTCTGCATTAAGTGGCTCAAGAAATTTTGTACCAAGTGTAATACCAATGTTACCACCTTGACTCACCTGAAAATTTGAGTATGAGTTCTTCAGAAGAATTTAAAAAAGGCCTTTCTCGTGTGAAACTTTGGATTGTTTCAGTTTTAGATTAATCCTATAAAATATGTTAATGAGATAAAAAAATGGACCAAAACAAGTGAGCCAAAATCAGAGATTAGGAACATAACACATTACTTGAAATCTTTGGCGGTACAAAGCAACAACATTTGCATGAGAAAGGAGCAGGTTACGAGAGCTACAATATACGGCTCGGTGGCAGGATTCCCGGGATTGCCTTCACCTCCCCTGCCAGGTGCAACACTACCCCTTCCATGTCCATCGACACAATAAGATTGTGGTTCATTCAACGTGATCCAGTGCTTAACCCGATCACCAAATTCCCAAAAGCATAATTCGGCATAATTCACAAAGTCAAATCTGTTTGTTTCATAACACAAATAGAACTTAAGTGTTGGGATTTAACATTCTAGCTAACCAAGTAGCTACGAGTACGCAGCGGATGGATCTAGTAATAGCATATAGTTAACACGTAATAAGAAGTAAATAGAAAGCGTACCTCTTAGCCGATTGATCTTGAAACAAATAAAGCGACTAAAGTAAATCGCCTCTACGGTTGCTCACACAATCACGTCAACGAATATGTTAAGTTTGTCTAGACTTAACTTCACAAACCAAATACCTTGTATTATACGACGATTACCAAACAACCTTTGATATTGTAACCGAAAACCAAACCACCGAATTAGGGTTTATAGGAAAACCCTAATATCACCGAAATCACTTGGACCGAATTAAGGGACCCGAAACCCTTTTAGGGGTTTTAATCTTCGAACCAGGAAGTAACCAAAACACCTTGTGTTAAGAACTTGCAACGTCGAGCTAGGAAGAGCAAGAGAGATTCGATTAAACCATAATTAAAGGTATAACACGATTTCAAGATGAGAACAAAAAACCGAAAATCTAACAAACCTTTGTGAGGGTTTTGATTGTAATCGGCTGGAAAAAAAGGACAAAGAAAAAACCTCAACTTTGAGGTTAGTGAGGGGGTTATAATCGTGTTTAAGAGTTGTATATCAAGGTATTTATACCCTTGAAACCTACTCAAGAAAAAACTAGGAAACAAGTCCAATTCTAATCACAACACATAATTTTCTTTTTTCTACTTATCTAAACCGAACCTGGAACCCTTGAATATTCAAATTCAATTTCCACTTTTAAACTAACAAGATTTATGTCTTAATTCGTTTATCCATGTTGGTGTTGTAATTAATAACGTTTTTGAAGTGTATAACATATTCACCGTGTGTATTAACTGTGTGCCCCCAATAGCACACATAATCGTTAACGTATACCAGAGCTAGCCGATTACCTTAACCCAACAGCTCCCACAATGGAGTTGGAGTATGCACCTAACACTTAAACCTATAATTTGGGCAAAGTCTAGCAACCCCACAATTATTTTTTTACATTATGGAATAATATGAATAAAAGTTTTAAGAACACTCTCAGCTAATAATGTTAGTTTATTTCTATTTCTTGCTTTAATCATCATCCCTTTTCTTTGATACCCTTAAACCATGGATAAGGATCCTAACTTATATTCCATATAGTTTAAATTATGTTCCGTTAAGAAATAATTTAGATATACCCAAGATGTAATTAAGAATCATCTTGTATTAACCCTTTTGGGCAACGACCATGCAATTATCTGATTAATTATGGAGAGGGCCCATGGTATCATACTGCACATATCAAGTGGAGGAACAAATTCTTTGTTGACTACAAAGTGTTGTGGAATGCTGCTTCACATCACTATCCAAGAAAAAGACCCTTTAATTAACAACCTTTTTTAGATAGCTTTTGACTTAAGACTCAAAAAGTGATATCCACACATAGCAAACTTGCTGCATCTCAGTTCAAAGGACGACTTTTAAAACCATTATTTGACATTTACTCATGACGATCTAAAAGTTAAATATTCAAAGGTGGGTATCCAATATAGCTATCCCATTGTGAAAACACATGAGTTTGGTGGGATACAAATCCATATATTCATGGAATATAACCAACACCATATATTTTTGCCTTATATAACAAAATACCCATATTGTTAACCACAATGAACATATTTAAAGAGAGAAGAAATCATTCATAGATTAAACATGCATACATAGGATAACTTTATCTTATATGGAAAGAAGAACAAATACCAAGAATCTTATTCATCCCCAAAGTACAAAGTTGTCTAACAATCCCAAATATCCGGCAAAACAAAAAACAGATATGCATAAGACTAATTTAGTAAGTTGAAACCCAATGTATCCAACATGATCAACTCTTTCTGTACAAGAAAGCTAAATAGTCATCTGAGTAAACTTTCCGAATACTTGTTTCAAATTCAAATTTACATATTGTAAAAGATTTGAATAATAAGATGAGTGTCTTATTGTTCACAAAGTGCATACTACTGCACAAGAGTCATAGTATGTACAAGGTAATAATACCTTTATAATCAGGGTATTTGAAGTCAATAACAGACCTAACTCATACATCACTTTATTTATAGTTTTCCTTAAAAATGTAAAGTATTACTATTCTTTAATGAGTAACTGCAACAAAGCTTACTTACTGAGCAATCTCTTAGTAGATTATATCAAAAAAATGAAATCCTACTTTATAACTAGGATTGATTATTCTCTAGCATCAGTGTACAACAACAACATTAATGCCTTATAGAATACGTAAACTTGTATTAAACAGTCATCTAAAATCACTCTCAATTAGATCATGTTGCTGGTCAACCATCTAAACACACCAATTAGAAACGTTGTTGTTAAGCTCATCATGGCTCTTTGTGCAAATGTAACAACCATTCTATACACAAAATAATTTATATATATACAAGATGAATCCTTAGGTTAAAAAACACAAGATTTCCATCCATGTATTAGATTATCTTCAAATGAATTAAAATATTTATAATACTTGCTTCAATGATTATTGCAATTTGTTTGACTTAATTTCCGCATATAAACATTTAATTCCAATTCGTTAATTTGAATTTCCTAAATTTCTCAAGTAAATTCATTCCAACCTAGGGAATAAATAATCTACTTTGATGAATGATGCATTCAATAATTGTTACACAACAAATAAATTTTAAGGAAAAACATAGTGCTCCCACTTGATGTCAGGTATACTCAGGAGTTATCTTAATTTAATCAGAAACCATATTGTAATTAAACTTAAGATCTCGGCTCCTAGATGCATGATCTAATCCACACTTGGATTCTATTTATCTTGTATACCATTATAAAGATTAATTATAAAACCATAAACTGCCTTTTTATTACACACCGCCACAGCAAAAGCTAATCATAACATAAAGAGTTATAAAACTTAATTGTCATATAACGAATATAGACTCATAACCTTTTTGATTACACACCGTCCTCGCAAAAGGTAATCATAAAGAAAATATTATATCCCCTTAACTTCGCCATAGTCCAGATTCATTCATCAAGAAAACATGTATGAAATTAGTTATCTTTACCTTAAATAATGCTTAAGAAAAGAAAGATATAATCATAGTCATTTGCTTGGAGTAAGATAAAAATCTTGTCATTAGTCAGTGCATTAATAGTATACAATTTTAATCCATATGATCCTTTCTTAAAAGAACACACCTCTAACTTCACGGGTTTACTATTTGAGTGAAAATCAATCACGCTTAACTTGATTGCCATTTTAAGGATTGCATCTTATCATACCATATTTCCAACGATATTTATCAGAACCAAGATTGATAATTCATCTTATAAGATAGCAGGTTTAAATACGACCCTCTAACTTAAATTCCCTTTTTTCCCCTTTTATTTTTATTTTTTTTTTCTTTTTTTCCTTTTTAAAGGCATTGATATTAAAAAATCATTCCATTGATGAGGTATCCTTACGATTTATGAATTAGATTACATTATACTGTGGTTTGAATTTTATCCGTGTTTAACTTAGTATGACAATCAGCAAGTGGAATCAGAAGGTTATGTATTTTTGTTCTTGTACATTGTTATCAAGATTTATTGATTACTCCCACTTACTTTTGTAAGAATACATACTTCTTTAAATAACTAAGAATATAAGCAACCAAAAATATAGTACTTAATTAGGACAACAATATATTTATGTACAGTTCACATCTCTAGCTTGTGTTAATAATAAATGCTTCCATAAGAAATAACCAAATATTTAGAAACTTTAATCAAACATAATGAATCATACCAATCCAAAAGTATATAATGTCTTTGAATACCTTCCTAGGTTGAAGCTATATTGAGTGTATCCAATGACAACACGCAAAGATCTAACCTTTATACGATTTTGGAGGTAGTATCCAAATTAAGTTTGTCAGAAATCAAACAATAAACGAATATAGTTTGTATTCAAACACATAACATACCAAAAAAAAAGTGATATTCTATATGAGCATTGGAATTGTGAGACTTCCATCTAAAATTCCCTTAGATAACCTAATACTATTTGATCAAATACTCACTAATTGGGTCAAGCCTAATCAGAAGTACCAAGTATTTTTAAAAAACCAATGCATGCTATAACGTAAATATATTTGTAGAATAATACAAATAACTCTATGTTCATTGTATTCAAGAAAACAATAACATTCAAGAATATAACGATATATTCCTATAGAACCTTAATTGTTCATGAGTTAATCAAGAAGACATCACAATTTTACTACTTCACTTTATTTAATGATGTCCTTGAAAAATTCAAAGGAGACTTTGATAATTATGTCTTAACAGAACCTAATATTCTAAATGAACGTAATTAAGAACGCAAACTTATGAGTTCAATAGTAATTTCAATTTTATTATTTATACATCAAAATATGATTATTTAATTAAAAAGAACGTGGGAGCTAACAGATTGACCTTCCTCCTGCTTGCAAGTGTGAAATTCTCTCACAGTCTGCAGAAGTTCCTGTTCAGCTTGTTTGGAAAACATAGCTTTTAGTTCCTGGAGCATGTCATAAGCACCAAGATGAGCTAGATTTCGTTGGATATCTAGGTCCATGGTCAACAACATGAGCACAGCAACTTCCTTTTGGCCTTTAACCCATGCAGCATGAGCTGCAAGGTCCTCAGGAGGAATTTGCTGTCCAGGTGGTGCAACTGGTGCAACAGGAATAGGATGCTCAAGGTAATATTCCTTGTCTTCAGTTGAAAGTACCAAACGTAGTTGTCTGTACCAATCAATGAAGTTGGGTCCAGTGAGTTTTTGTTTCTCGAAGAAACTCCTGAATACCGAATTGTTTCCGACTGAGGTAGTCATCTACAATAAAAGTTCAAACAATTAGTATTTTCGATAATTAAATTCTTAATAGAATTAACTACCCAATTAATTTACTAATTAAGACTAAGATCCATCTTGACCTCCTACTTAGTAACCAGAGGTCTGACCAGTGAGAAAACAAGTAGGGCAAGGGGTAAGCGACGAGCGTTAATTGCATTTTAATGCAACTCTTAGGTTTATGATACTTGTCAAAACATTAGTCAGCATGTAATAATGTTAAGAGCATGTTTAGTATCATTTTATGCCTCGGGTCTAGGGTCTGACAAAGTGACTCAAATTAAGTCGACCAAACGAGAACGTGTAAAAATCGTCAAAGGTCTGACCAGTAGGTAAAATTCACCATGGGTTGGTAGGGGTCCAGGGTCTGACAAAGAGACTCAAACCAAGTGCATGTGTTCTATGGTTGGATGGCATAGACTTAAAATTTTCCTAGGGGTATGCACATAAATGTGTCAAATGCGTGTACAAAGAGGCATGCAAAACAACTTTGTATCATTGATTTTAAAAACCTTTAGTAATGACACTGTAGTGACATGCCATGGTTTACGGTAACTCCAATCGAACGCACAAAGAAGCAGAGAAACAGGTCAGCGCGAAGCATATTAAAAACCTTATTTCTTTAGGGAATTACGTAAAAACAACCCGCCTTAAACTTCTCTTATAGTTTGTTCTAGTGGATGAGCCGTACTTCCCATGAGTCCATAGCGTCCTGTTTTTAATTCAAGAAAGACGAGTTTCATTAGATTAACATCTTATTAATTTTTCACAAAAAACAGTTTTCCACGAAACAAATGATTGGTCACTATGAGCATGCATTAGGCGTGAAAAATTAATAGACATATATCAACGCCATCTTTTTGGTCATATGGCATATTAATTTAGGCGTGTAAACAATTAGACATTAAATAATCATGCACACATGGATTCATAATACAAAAGATGACATTAAGCATACAAGTAAACATGTAAAATCCGAGTTCTCTCGCGAGTCTTCCCCAAATGGAGAACCATAAGACCCTCATTAGGTTTTCTGCTAAAGTACCTAGATCGCCCCATTCACCACATATTGTGATTGAGTGGGTCTTATAGCCAGAATAGTCAATTAATCAAAAAAGGAAGCATACAAGCTAAATTAACAATTTTAATTTTTCTTTTTAACCTATATTAACTTTTAATAGAATTCAAGATCAAGATCTACATATTTTATTCATCTTATGGCAAGGATTCGCATATCATTGTCATATTTTACTAGTAAAACATAAATAAAATATAAAACACAGCAGATCATAGCATATGTTTCAATAATAGGCATGTAAACTAGGCGTATAATTAAAACATAAACGTGTAACCCATAAAGCTAAAACGAGTTGACTCGTGATGCCACTGTTGGGATTTAACATTCTAGCTAACCAAGTAGCTACGAGTACGCAACAGATGGATCTAGTAATAGCATATAGTTAACACGTAATAAGAAGTAAATAGAAAGCGTACCTATTAGCCAATTGATCTTGAAACAAATAAAGCGACTAAAGTAAATCGCCTCTACGGTTGCTCACACAATCACGTCAACCAAATATGTTAAGTTTTTCTAGACTTAACTTCACAAACCAAATACCTTGTATTATACGACGATTACCAAACAACCTTTGATCTTGTAACCGAAAACCAAACCACCGAATTAGGGTTTATAGGAAAACCCTAATATCACCGAAATCACTTGGACCGAATTAAGCAACCCGAAACCCTTTTAGGGGTTTTAATCTTCGAACCAGGAAGTAACCAAAACACCTTGTGTTAAGAACTTGCAACGTCGAGCTAGGAAGAGCAAGAGAGATTCGATTAAACCATTAAAGGTTTAAACGATTTTAGTGATGAACAAATAACCGAAAATCTAAAAAAACTTTGTGAGGGTTTTGTTGTAATCGGCTGGAAAAAGAGGACAAAGAAAAACCGAAACTTTGAGGGTTTTGAGGGTTATAGATCGTGTTTAATGAGTTGGATATCAAGGGTATTTATAGCCCTTGAATCCTACTCAAGATAAACTAGGAAACAAGTCCTATTCTAATCACAACACATCTTTTCCTTTTTCTACTTATCTAAACCGAACCTGGAACCCTTGGAATATTCTTATTCAATTTCCAGCTTTTAAGACATAACAAGTTTATGTCTTAATTCGGTTTAGTCCTTGTGGTTTGTATTAATAACGTTTGTGAAGTGTAGAACATATTCTCCGTGTATTAACGTGTGTGCCCCCAATAGGCTCACATATTCGTAACGTATACGTGCTAGCCGACTACCATAACCCAACATTAAGATCATAGCAATTTACGTTGACACTAAAATCGTAAAAATATATATGTTTAAAAATTGTAAATGGACTAACAAGTCATTCACTTTTACTTATACAATTTTTTTCGTATTAGAAACCCATGTATTCACCTTGCAGGACATTGGGTGCCCAAAGAGTGACATACGGCTTAATTCCATTCGCTAGTAGCTCATCGATTAGGTTATTGTAGTAGTCGATCCCTTCTTGGTTAATGCCCAAACTCAGCTTCCCTCCTAAGTTACAACATCACTATTAAATGAGCTTTTACTTAACTTTATGTTATAAATTTTGGTTTATAACTTTACCTAGTAATATCCTACTCCATGAAATTAAGAATCGGTAAGCGTGGTATGTGCTTAAATACACATACCTTTTACCTTTAAAAACGAGCTGAAATAACCAAAAACGGACCTAAAATGGGCTCACTTATATTCGTAATGTATTCGTGCTTTCGACTACCATAATCCAACAGAGAGGGACAGTAAAATGATCGGTCTAGGTGCTTCTATACGCATATCTACGGCGTAGGTAAGGGCCAGGCAGAATTGGGCCTGATAGCAACGGTGGGAAAAAAAAGCAATATCAGCCCCCATCTGGTCAAAACGCCATCGTTTTGGATCAGTTTTGATAGAATTTATAATGATTCATTAAAAATTTATGTGTTTGTAGGTTGATTTAGTAAAAAGGATTGTAACACATGGAGTTTAAGATTTAAAACACAAATGTGAATTTTAAATGAGAAAGTGTTTTGGGTCAATCTGACCTCTTTTAAAATTAACCTTTTTGACCCATAACTCAAACTACCCAACCCACCCATTATCTGTGCCTCTAAACTAAACCCTCTGAATATTATATGCACCAAAATCTTCTCAGCTGTAAAAAGCACAATTGATCCAAACACTAAAGTAGTGTAAACTGAAAAACCCGACAAGGAGTATTTAAAGTCTTATAATCTTGACTACGCTATAGTTGTGGTAAGAGAGCCACCATACACAGAGACTTTTGGTGACATTTCAAATCTTTTAATTCCAGAAGCATGATCAGAAACAGAAACATATTCGATCAAATGTGTGGTGTTCCTAATCACTGGCCAACCAATGGCAGTGCATCCATTTATGGATACCGTAGACACACTTGTAGCATCTTGGCTTCTAGGCCAAGGTTTCACCGATATTCTGTTGGTGACCATGGTTTCACAGGAAAGCATTTAAGTCGGTTGATGAGTTACCCCAAGTATGTTGGAGGCTTTCATGAGACGGTTCTACCTTAGTTCCTACCACGTCTTTGTTGATAAGGTATGGATCATCCTAGCAATGACAAGATTTAAGCCATTTAAATTAATATGTCGATACAGAGTCGTAATTTAAACTGTTTATGATATTTGTACCAATGATTGATTTTCCTTGTAAAACAGCTCCTCCATAATTGTATCCTAGCCCCGATAACCAAAAGCATAGCATTCTTTTACATTATTTTTAACTATTTATTATACTTTTTCTAGCCATATAAACGGACCACTCAAGTTGTGACTAATGTAAGTCAACCAATGATTTAACGTTTTAATTGAACTTATGTGTACTAATGGTCTTGATACTACAATGGAAAAGGCCTAAAACTAAATTGCAGAAAGAATCGTGGATTACCTTTCATAACAGCAGCCTTAGGTACTGTAACATCCCGCTCCGATAAAGAGACCAAGAGTCACATTATGGTGTCATATCAGAACATATAAACGCAAGCGGAAGACTTTATTAAATAAAAATACTAAGTCATGAAACAAAATGACTTCCAAAAGTATTAAAATTCCAACAAAGTCTAAATGAAAAGAGATCTTCAAACGAAAGAAGTCTTAAACATAAATCCAAACAAAGGAAATCTATCAAGGGTCGGTCCTCTAAAAGCTTCCTACTCTCAACACTCAAATCCCAGCTTCCCGCTTATTACCTGCCGCAGGAAAAGAAAAATGCGGCTGAGCTAACGCTCAGTGAACAGATATAATAATAAAAAGGTAATAAGACAAAAGAATGAATGAAACGAATCACGAGAACCTGCTAAACAAATATCATACGAAATATGAATCAAATGAATAAGAATCGAGAATAACAAAGGAATGCCCACGAGCTCAGATAAATGTCTAAACATGATACATGAATAAACCCTAAACAGATATAATCATATAGCCACATAATAAGTTGTACACAGGATTTGCAACTCCTGATGTACCAAATGTTATATGGGGTGTATAGCACACATACAACCATTCACCTGAACTGAATTAAACAAAGTACCTAGGATGCATCCATACGCTCCCTGCAAAACAAAGTCATATCCATATACACAAGTACAATGACGAGTATACATACATATGTAAGCTAGCTAATAATAATCAAAGGCCATCATTAAAAAAGGGAACGCCGTGGACTAGTCACACCGCCACAGATAGTGTCATGCCATTGTTGCATCAATGACATGGTCATGGTACCTCCATGACTAGTTCAAATAGCTCGGGCAAAGAGTTAAGCAAACTGAACAAGTTACCAATAATTCAATCAAGATAACGGATATAATTATCATATTCAAACAAAGATCAAAGGAATCATGAATGCGAATATCAAATCAAACAGAATATCAACGAATATCAATGAGTCATGAGTACGGATAGCAAATCAGACAGAATATCAAACGAATCAAAGTAGCTAAAACAAATGAGAATCAAGTCATGAGGTGTCCTTACTAAAAGGACAGAATATATGTACGAATAAGAAATGCAAACGAAAGAGCCAACAAAGCGACCAAATGAACAAAGAAGAAAATAATATGTATCGTGAGTGAAAGATAGAATATCCGTACGAATAATTGAAGCTTAAAAAGAGAGTAGATATATCCGTACGAATAGTCAACGCAAACAGAATAACCGTTAATCATAACAACAGTAAAGAGAAGAGGTAAAGAATATATGTACCTTGGCCAGCCAAACCCAATGCTTAACCAAAATCTGAACTTATTTCCCGTCGAATGATCTACATAAGTTACCCACTACTAATTAATAATGATTGAACTAATTATTATTTTTACCTTTAATGTACTCGAACATTACATATTTATGGTTAATGGTTCTTTCAATACTCAAATATTAATCTCAAAAACTCAAGTCGAGTTACATTTCCTTTACCTTTGTTTCGCTCAATTCATCATATACTTAGACACCCTTTCAATAAAAAGCTACTGTTTGTCAGATCGTATCATCTTTTTTTTCCAACTAACATGTATATTATTTTTATAAAGACATTTCCATGTAAAGGTTTAAACTTGTGAATATAATTAGTTTGAGCCACACCAACACAACTCTTCTTCTTGTTGGTTGACGTACAGAACCAACAGCCAAAATACATGTTTCATAAGTAGTTGACACACATCGCTTAACTCTCGATTAAAAGATGGACCAAGAATGTACATGTAGGCTAAACAAAGATCGATCAAATTTGGAAACCCGAACACGTACACGTACACAAGATTTAGAGAAACATAACCGAACCCGACCCAAACATACACGATCACGCAACGCGTAAATCGCGAACCAAAACCTCCAACGAACACGAACGATATAACAAACCCAAACAAACACCGAACTCAGACAATTCTGACCGCCCTCCGATCAAGATAAACACTCAAACCTGTTGGTTTTATTTTGCTTGGAGTGAAGTTTATTTTTTTTCGTTTAGAGAAATCTTAAAAAAATAGAGAATGTACTTAGTATATATATGGACGTGGGGAAGAAACTATTTAATTTTCAAAACGCGTGGTGGGAAAGAAATATGTTAAGTTTCATATATTTGACAAGTTTAGAATAATAGGCAATCTTCTATTTAGTTTGTGAGATATTCACAAGATATAAATCATATGGATCCTTGTAATATATACGTATGACTCAATCTTCATCTATTACCAATTTTTAATTACAGTCAGACATTCGTATATATTGGTTTGAGACTTCCATAGTTTAGAAATGACGCCTTTCGATTTCCTTGTTACAGTTGTCAATTTAAAAGCTCAAAATCCATTTACTATAATTAGTTATTATAAACGCATGCATAACATACTTGTTAATAATTTGGTATTAAAAATGTCAAACATAACATATATGTTAATTATTCATTTGTATCAATACAAATACTTACTAAGAATACTAATATTATGCCTAAATTATTTTAGGGGTATTATAATTCTACCACCTTTAAAAAATAATTTCGTCCTCGAAATTTAGACGAATCATAAATTTTTTGCGAAACAACTAACAAAAGATGTGAACGTTACGTTAAAGTTCTCTTTTTTTTTGAACGGGTACGTATATATTACTAAATTATTTAAATTTCTTGGATGTTATAAATCTACCCTCTTAAAAAAATTTGACCACGAAATTTAAGCGTTACACAATAACTTACAAGACGAAGATATTTTTTTTCTCATGATGACCGCTCCATCTCTAAAATTGTCTCGCATTAAGAGCCGCATAAAACTTCAATAAAGTGTAGACTTCTCCGCGTGGTTACTCTCCATGTTACTGGCACGTACACTATGACAACTGCGACGTCTCAAAACGTATGCGCGTAACTCGCTATTGGTGTGAGTTTCTTTCTTACTTTCATTAAAGATAATAAGTTTTGTTACACATGAAAATTTCAAACTTGCTTACACATAACGAATCGAGCATGACGAGCAAATCGGCGACGAACGTTAAAAGAAGACTATAATGCAACTAGCGCTTAAATGACTTAAATTATGAAGCTCTGCAGCGATGATCCAAAGTTTCCCTTGTCGATGATGCACATAACTCTTAGATGACTATCCCCAAAACTCCGTCACGACGATCTATAGTTCTTTATTAACGATCAACAAAACATCATATTATATGATCACAAAACTTAGTCGACCTATGCAATAACTGATGTAGTGAAAAAAAACGAGATAAAAAAATTGAATATGTTGGTTCCAATGAATACCAGAAACAATCTTCCAACTATCGTTGATTTAAAGAATACCGATAATCAGTCAAACTTCAACAACCGTTGATTCAAACAAATACCGATTATTAAGAGAATCTTAGAAAAAACCGTCAAGAATAAATTATTATTAAAAATCAAAGATATCCCAATACAAGGAAAATACCTAATATTTATAGGAAAACTAATACAACATAATTTCAAGGTAGTCTAACCGTAGCCGATCACTACGCTTTTGCTGCGCACTCTAACGTATTTCTTAGTGTACGAAAAGAAATGAACTTCAAAGAGACTTAATTACAAGGACCTGACAAGGAATGACACCGGTCATAACTTAAGTTTATTTGTTTTTTTTTTGGGTGAAAACTAGCACAAATCCTCAAGGATCATAACTTATATACTAGCATGTCGAAACCCTAGAGTCGATCTTCACAAGTCATAACTTAGATACTACAAGTCGGAGCCAACCTGGCTCTGATACCATAATTGTAACATCCCGCTCCGATAAAGAGACCAAGAGTCACATTATGGTGTCATATCAGAACATATAAACGCAAGCGGAAGACTTTATTAAATAAAAGTACTAAGTCATGTAACAAAATGACTTCCAAAAGTATTAAAATTCCAACAAAGTCTAAATGAAAAGAGATCTTCAAACGAAAGAAGTCTTAAACATAAATCCAAACAAAGGAAATCTATCAAGGGTCGGTCCTCTAAAAGCTTCCTACTCTCAACACTCAAATCCCAGCTTCCCGCTTATTACCTGCCGCAGGAAAAGAAAAATGCGGCTGAGCTAACGCTCAGTGAACAGATATAATAATAAAAAGGTAATAAGACAAAAGAATGAATGAAACGAATCACGAGAACCTGCTAAACAAATATCATACGAAATATGAATCAAATGAATAAGAATCGAGAATAACAAAGGAATGCCCACGAGCTCAGATAAATGTCTAAACATGATACATGAATAGACCCTAAACAGATATAATCATATAGCCACATAATAAGTTGTACACAGGATTTGCAACTCCTGATGTACCAAATGTGATATGGGGTGTATAGCACACACACAACTATTCACCTGAAGTGAATGAAACAAAGTACCTAGAATGCATCCATACGCTCCCTGCAAAACAAAGGCATATCCATATACACAAGTACAACGACGAGTATACATACATATGTAAGTTAGCTAATAATAATCAAAGGCCACCATTAAAAAAGGGAACGTCGTGGACTAGTCACACCGCCACAAATAGTGTCATGCCATTGGTGCATCAATGACATGGTCATGGTACCTCCATGACTAGTTCAAATAGCTCGGGCAAAGATTTAAGCAAACTGAACAAGTTACCAATAATTCAATCAAGATAACGGATCTAATTATCATATTCAAACAAAGATCAAAGGAATCATGAATGCGAATATCAAATCAAACAGAATATCAACGAATATAAATGAGTCAGGAGTACGGATAGCAAATCAGACGGAATATCAAACGAATCAAAGTAGCTAAAACAAATGAGAATCAAGTCACGAGGTGTCCTTACTAAAAGGACGGAATATCTGTACCTTAACAACCGCGCAACGGAGAGAAAGAACACAAAGGCAAAAGATCACACCCTCGACACCGGATCTACATGAATCCATGATTACATATCATTATATATCTTATTTTATAAACTTATTGCTTAATCTTACTAATTATAGTACTTAATGTAACCTAATTAGGGTTTTCTAAATTTCTAGAATCTGTGAACTTTTTAAGGGTTGGTTTCGAATTTTATAGACCTATTAAACGACCTCCTAAAAATCTATCAAAAATCACAGAGGTTCCCACATGTGTCTAGTATGTCCATGAATTTTGGTTGATTTTATTTCCATGTATAAATACCCCTTTAACCATCGTTACCAAAACTGATCCAGAAAATGACCTGCTGGTACTTTCAAAAAGTTTACGCGTAAAAACCATACTTAGACAACTCAAATTTTTTTGAAAACAATCATGGATGTATCTAATATCATGAAGAGTTACCAGTTCGAATTTTAGAGGCTAACTCCTTACGGTTTGATAATTAAAAATCAAATACTACTACTGAATTTTTCGGACAGAAATTCCAGATTCGACACTTAATCTTATAAAAATTAAAAATCGACCTTCCCGACCTCCAATTGACATGAGCCTAACTTTTCCAGAAACTATACTCTTTGAATTTAACTTTAGGCTCAAGAATCATGTCAAAACTTGTTTTTATCACCAAGTTATACCCCGATCAACACGACCTAAAATTCTGGACAGAAACATAAAGACATATAAACCTTAATTCTTACCAATCCTCTTCATAAAAACATGTCCTAGAGTTTCTAATCTTGTAGGTTTTTATTAAAACATCATTAATGATTATCTAGGATTTCATAACATGATTTTAACAAGATTATTTCAGGTTCAATCATAAAGAATTTTACAAGATTATTACACATGTTTTCCTTTTACAATTCTATGATTTTATGTAAAAACTTATGTATGAATCATGGTGACACAAGGAATGAATCAAAAGAACATGGAATACCTATGGAATCAAGATGGAGAAGATCACAAGAACAAAACACCAAGGAATCAAGAATCAAGAATCAACAATCACACCAACACACCAAAGCTTGAATAACTCTACCCGAATCACCAACTTCTACACCACCTTCTTCTTCTTGCAAATTCTATGGATGAACACAAGTTTTTGGAGTAAAATTTTTTTAGAGAGAATTGTGATGAAGAGGGATAGAGCCGGCCTAAATATAAGAGAGGAGAGGGGGACATAAATTCCTTATTCTTTTAGGAGATTACACAATATTTGCTCTAATCCTTTTACACTTAATACTTAAAATAGGTTTTGTAAAAAAAAATAAAGATATCATACTAATAAAAAAGGGGGCCGACCATATATCCTTAAAATAAGAGAATATATATATATATATATATATATATATATATATATATATATATATATATATCTTAATATACCTTATGTTATGTATTTATAATACACAAATAATTATAACCTAAGGTTTTAATGTTAAAGACTTATTATTCAAACTTAGGTTATATTCAAAATGGTGAAATAAAAATGTAAACCAAATTTTTGGGTTTTACAACTCTTCCCCTCTAAAAAGAAAATTTCGTCCTCGAAATTGAAATCGAAATTGAAATAGGTAGATGAATTCAGGGTTATCCAGATCACCAAAGATGACACGATTGGTATGACAAACGATAGTGGCGCGATGTTCAGTCAACCAATCCATGCCCAGAATTATATCAAAATCATTCATATCCAGAGGAAACAGATTAGCAGAACGAATCTTATCATCAAATCGAAGCGGACAGTTCTGATATTCGTGGTCAATGATCACCAGACTTTTCATAGGCGTAGATATCGATAAGGTATAATTAAGTAGCGTAGGGGAGATGCTAATGTGTTTAGCAAATGAAACCGAAACCACAGAATGTGTTGCACCCGTATCAAATAAGACAAAAAAACAACACGACCATTCAAGAAGAGAGTTCCCGAAACGGTACCTGAAGAGTTAGCCGCCTGATCCTTGGTCAAAGAAAATACTTGCCCCTTAGCAGCAGGTTGCTTGTTGTTCCCATTTCCTCTACCACCATTTCTACCATTCTTAGGGCGATCCCTGGCCATATGCCCAGTCGAACGACAAGTGAAACAAGCTCCAATAACCCTGTGACATGCCTTGCCTGGATGAAGTTTCCCATATGTGTCACATGGAGGAGAGGAGGCATAGTCCGGGTATCCTTTCTGACCTGAAGACCCAGAAGAACGGTTGTACTACTGACCTCGGTTCTGCCATGACTTCTGATTACTGTTGCCACCCTGCCTGTCATAACTGCGACCGTCATAACCCTTCTGATCATAACCCCTCTGATTGCTATCCTGAGCTGTCGGTCGAATACAGTCCCCATCACGGTTTCTCTTGTTATTCTGACTTGACCTCTCACGGATAATCTCAATGTTCCTAGCAGCATTGGTCACTTGATCCACATCAGTAAATTCCGTGTTCACTATCCCATCTAGAATTCAATCACAAAGTGCCCACTTGAAATGTTTGGCCTATTCCTTCTGAGGACCTGCCTTCTTACCCACGAAACCTGCCAACCTGAGAAACCTCTTCATAAACTCACCACTGGTCTCTCCATCTCTCTATCGAACCGTGTGGTACTCCCTCTCGTACTTTTGTTGCTCAGACCTGGGAAAATTGACAATCTCTAAACTAGACCTTTATATATATAATATATAATAAAATATATATAATAAGTATAATCTGAAAATAATCAATGAAACCGAGAAGTAGTATAGAATATTCCTGGGTCGTTTATCCCCAACAAGGTTGTGCTTGAAAATTGGTACAGTCGGAAAATTGGAGTTTGAATGCGATTAATGATTTGGGAGTTTAGAAGGCTAAACTAATCAATAATAAGCAAAAACGATTGAGAAAAACCTAAAAATTACAAAATTAAACTGAAAAACGAGAGCAGGAATCCCGAACAAGGGGTCAAAAACCTAAAATCTTAAAAATTAACCCTACAAAGAAATTTTTACTTCTAATCTACTCTAGGTGACTAATAATGAAGAATAAAAAAGACTAGACCAAAAACAGAGTTAAAACGAGCTTTAAAATAAAAAAACAAAAACGGGGCTAAATCCCGTTCTTTAAAAAGTAAGATTTTGCAAAAACGACCCTACGAAAGATTTTCTATTTTTCCTAAGTGAATACTGATAAAAGAAAATTTTCTAAAAAAGAAAAATATTTTTTTGATTTTTATTTAATTTATTATAATTAAAAAACAGTTTTAATAAAAATAAATGATTAAAAATAGTAAACGAATATGAAAAATTATGAAAAATTTAGGGAAAATAAGTTATACTACAAGAATCCTAAGAAAAATCTAAAACTTGAAAAACAGCTTATTAATAAGCTGTTAATAAGCTAATAGTGGCTGTAGGCTTAGAAGACTAAACGGGCTTATATATTAAATGTAACAAACCTCTACCGGATGAGCTAATGTAGCACAGCGGTAGAGGTGTTGTTATAAGTGTTGGTTGATATGGGAGAGGTCCCGAGTTCGAGTCTTGCTCACTCGGGGTCTCCCCTAATCCCAACGCTTGTATTCCTCATTTTTTTTAACTTTTTGAAAAGACTAAAAATAAGCAACTTTAAAAAAGACAAAAAATTTTAAACTCAAAAATAAGCACGAAAATAAGCTATATAAGCAAACAGTTAGCTCATTTTACACTAAGTCCCAAAGTAGCCAACTGTTTAGCTTTTAAAAGAAAAATAAGCTAGTGACTTTGGCAAATAAGCTAATGTAACACCCCCAAAAATGTGTCGCAGCAGAAAATATGTCAGGGGGCGTTACTTCATAATACACAGCGCTAGAAACAAGAGAACGACCTCTAAATGTGTCGTTTGTAAAACAATCTCGTTGATTTTCTGAAATCAAAATAATAGTTGTCCCATAATTGTATCACCCTGTATAAACTTGTATGTAAAGACTCAATATGCACAACAAATATTCCTTGCTTCTATATCTCACCCTATAGAAAACATGCTTAAAAGTGTCAACATTAAAGTTGGTGTGTTCATAGGAGTTTTGTAAGTATAATTGTAAATTTGGAATTCCAATGATTTATATAAGTAAGGTGATTATTTCAATACTTGTAATAATCGACAAAAATGTAAGAGTATATGTAGACAAAAGAGTTTAGGTTTATTTGCTTCGATGATATACGATGATACAATGTTATGAGTTAGTATTGTTAAATAAGTAGTGATATGGACAGGTCGAGATCGTGATTTTCCAATATGTATGGGTTACTATAACAAATAATAGTATCCTAATAAATAATATTACTGTTGCACTAAGCTCATAACCACTGATAGCTCGATTCTTTTGGTATGCAGTTTAATGCAACAAAATGTTTCCGTGTGTAGAATGTTCAAACCTGTAACATCCAAAATTGTTTCGGGAATGTATGCATTCGTTTTGTTTCAGTACAGTAGAAAAAATAGTGAGCTGCTTCTCACACGTATTAGGGATGGCAGATCCAATATAGATATATTTTATCACACTCGCGTCCTTCCTTAACGGTCACTCCGGTCAAAGAATATTACAGTTCATGATGTTGGGCAATTGGTGGGTTATGTTACTTAGGCATACACTCCGTAAACAGGAGATGATACCGAATACACTTGTGTATAAAAAAAATTAACGGTTGTATTTATAAATAGCTTTGAGTACTTAAATCCATAAGTAGAAAAGAGTATGATATAAAACAAGTATCGAGTCGTAATGAGTATGTAAACAAGTTGTATTGAGCATGTATTCTCCCCCGAGATTTGTAAAGTAAATGTAAAACAAGTGAAAGAGGGGCTATAAACTCACATCGATGATGAAGAACGATTGGCGAGAATGCGCGCATTAAGCGCCAGACAAAATGAGAACTGAAACGGCTCGACCAAGAAGTTGCGGTTTATCTTAACGGCTATGACCCACTAGCCTACGATGATGTACTTGGTTTTCCGATGAATGGTTACATCAACGCGTCACGTTGATAAAAGATTTATATTTAAAGTTATAATAGTTTGGTGGTTGGTTAAATAAATAAATCAAAAAGCATATGTAATTCATACGATGAATCATATAGCAGAGTATGTAATATATCCCGTATATATTACATATGAAAAATAAGCAATTATATAATTCGTATGATGAATCATATAATAAGACCAACAATCAAAAGAATAATTTGAAATATATAATACTTTGCAAATTTTATTTAAGAAACGTGAGTAAATGATTAAACAAAATGATTCGACATGTTTTTAGAAAATCACCACTTAAATAAATAAAAATTCTTAGCATAAAAGTAAGCGTACGTTTTAAAGTTATAAATCAGGCACATTATGTTTTTAAAGTTTTCACAAAGGTTATGATGTAAATTTCCAGTCGACAATTATAAAATATAAAATAATCTTTTATAATCTAGTATACTGTTTCTTTGACGGTTTGCTAAAATAGTTATCCCATTTGTAAAAGTATAGTTTCCGTTTGTTTATCCGGTTATTGAAATGTTACAAATTTACAATCTTTAATTTATATAATTTAATCATTTTTCTTTTCAATCAATCCGTGTTGCAATCTACTCGTGTGATCAATATATATATAATTCGGCGAGACTAAATAATATATGACACATTTATTTAACCATTAACCACCATTTAATCCGGTTTTGTAATTTATAGTCTCGTGTTATATTTATTAGTCAAGTGTATAAACGAAACGAACCCTTGTTGTTTCGCTAAACCAAACGCTCCAACTACATAACCAAACAAACACCCCCTCATGTTGTTTTCTGCCCAACCAAACGCCCCTGTTGGCGCTAACAGCCAAACCTAACACACCCTTTATGCATAAACCCAGATCCAAACGCCCTTGTGGCTGTTTTATTTAAAACCAAACGCACCATGGCTGTTTCGCAGCCAACCCAAACGCACCATAACGGCTGAACCAAACAGCCCTATATGGGTTGTTCCCAGAAACAAACACCCCTTTGGGGCTTTACCCACAGAACCAAACACCCCTTGGCTGCTACACAGCCAGCCAAACACCCCCTTTTGTTGCAAAACTAACCCGACACCCTTGTGGTGATAGGCCCAACCCGACGCACCCCATGGCTGGTGGTTTGTAAAACCAACCGCACCCTCGAGGTGCTGCCATTAAACCCAACGCACCCTATCTCAGTTATATCTAAACCAAGCGTTGCCTAGTCGGCTGAAACCACAAAACCAAGTGCACCCTTAGCTGGTGCAAACCACTACCCAAACGCAGCCCCTTGCTGCTGACCCGGACCCCAAACACACCCTTGCTTGCGAAACCCGAGAACCAAACGCCCCGTGGTACTAGTCTCGTGCTACCCCAACACACCCCCATGGCTGCGAACAACACCAACACACCCTTCGTTGGCTGTCACAGCCAAACACACCCGTGTCGGGTGGCTTCAACCCGAACAAACGCACCCTAGCTGTGATTTTTCACAGCCAAACGTACCTTTTTCTTGGTATGAACCAAAACCAAACGCATCCCTCGGGTGCAAATTCTACAAACCAGACGCACCTCTTAAGGTGTTATAACAACCTAAACGCATCCTAACTATGTTACACAATCAACCGCACCCTTACTAGTGCTATAACCAATCCGAACGCACCCTTATGGTGCCTGAGACAAGACCGAACGCACCCTTGAGGTGTTATTTTAAAAACCAAACGCGAAGTTGACTGAGTGGTGGTCGAACGAGGTGGTGGTGTGATGTAGATGGAGGTGAAGGTAGATGTGGTGGAGTGCGGCGGTGTGAGGAGGACAATGGTGTTAGGTTGGAGATGGTGGCGATCGTTGTGGTGTGAAGATGGTAGAGGTGGTGTTGGCGGTTCGGCGTGGGGTCGCCGGAAGTACTCCACCCTTCGTGGTGTTAAAACCCAAATAAAAACGCACCCTTAGGTGCTATAAAAAAAGAACAACACACCCCCCCTTGGGCTTGTTGTGTAGTGAGGGAGAAATGGGCGGGGGGGGGAATTTTTGGGGGGTGGAGCGGTTGATGTGATGGTTGAGGTGATGCGAAGATCGATATGATGAGGGTGGTGTAGATGGTGTGGTGGACGTGGTGATGTTGTTGATGGTGGTTGTGGTGGTGGCCGGAGCGGCTGCAACGAGAGAGAGAGGAGATGAAGATGAAGATGGGGGCTAGGTTAAAATTATAAAATGAGTATGACCTAGTTTCAAGTATATATATATATTATAAATTTTGAAAACAATGTGAATCAAGTGCATGCTAGCTCTAGGGTAGATGTTAAAAACTTACCCATGTGGACAAAATGTAACTTTTGGTGCAAAGAATGGTTCGGGACTTCGTTTTGTACGAGTTAACAGATGATTCAAATCTCGAAACTTGCGCCATTGTTTTCTAATCATTTTTCTGATAAAAATGAGTATTCACTCGACTAATTTTCGAAACGTTTTATAAAATTTATTGAAAACGTTTATTATCTACTTTGCGACTTGGTTAAAAAATAAAAAGAAATTTTTAACTCGGACATTCGCGTTATCAACAACGCTTAAATAAGTAAAATATTAAATAATTCTATTTAATATTTTTATTAAATAATTAGTGATAATTAAAAATAGTTTAATTATTTTTGTGTGTCGGTACCCGTATGTGTGCATTTTTCAAAAACTTTTTGCGGGCCGTTTTTAGTCCTCTTTCTGCTTGTTTACCAAGTCTCCCGGTAAAACTAAAGAGTTGTCTGAAATATCGTTTTACATCCAGACTTGCTTTAGGGACTGCAAATCGTAAAAACGTGGATTTAGTGGTTCGTTGTTGATAAATCAACAAGAATTTAATAAATATCCTTTTTTCGTGTTCCAAATCAAGATAAGTTAAAAAAAACTTCCCTTGAGAGATGTAAAATAAATAAGAATTCAATTATTTAAATATGTTTTCTAAAAAAAAATTACGATTACAGCGGTAATACGTTTTTATTGTGACAAAAAAAAGGTCAATTCAAAAAAAAGAAAGAATCGGACCTGAAAAGTCAAGTTTTAAATAGTCATTAAAATTCCAAAAATTTCCCGGATGTTACAGTCCAACCCCTTAAGAAATCTCGTCCCGAGATTTAATTTATGTTAACTGTTTGTGTGATTGGGAAAAGATCTAAGATTTGATAAACTAGTTTTAAACAAAACGCTGATAACTTTATTCAGCAAAATTTGGCGCTTCGACCCTTCTCAATATACTAAAAATTTTGGCTAGGGTTGACCAGGATATTTAATCCATCAAAATGGTTATCTCAAAGAAGATCATTACAGATCTTACGACTGATATAACCGCGGTATGGGAAAAGTCTCATTATAGTGAAAACTTCAAAAGAAAGTGTAGTCGCGTGAGTATGTTTGTATAAGTTTCTAAATGTCCAGGGGGTAGAGTCTCGTTCGTGATATCCGAAATGTTCGATGATTCACATCAACGTGGCTTATGGATGTAAGTACCCAACTTACTTGGTATTACTAGGATGTATCGCGACCTAAGTCTTCGTACTAGTGGCCCGAAATGAATAATCCGACTATCTGTTTCGCCGGTAGGTGTTTATCTCGTTTAAGGGAAGTTGCATAACCTATTGGATAAAGTTGTATCAGTCGGGACCGCTCCAGGACCCAACAGCAACGATCCATAACTTGGTTAATGAGCATGTTGTGTGGGACGTTGTTTATAATGGGGGAGGTCCACAGACAGTTCGTGATTGCAAGGACTTGCAATGGCAAAAGTAATAACTTAAGAATGAGATAAGGTAGCTCCAAGTGAGGCCTTAAGATTTTTGCTGAGTAGTAAGACATGATTGTGTCTCTAGACCCTTTTAGCGGATTCTGATGATTGTCGATTTCAGGTTCTTACTCGTGTCATATTGGATACCATTAAGCCCACTCATTTATAATTCCTTATTTACATAAAGAAGCGTCCAAATTTATGTAAGTAATGATTTATAATTTATTTATTTAAATGAAGAGGCGTCCCAATCCTTTTAAATAAACAGATCATAAATCATTCTACTTAATAATTTCTAATGCAACACGCGTACACTCAAAGTTTTCGAGGTGGTGAATGACATATTGATGCAGGTGCTCTAATGAGAATTGATAAACTTATGGTTCGGTGATTTACAATTTCTTTATTTAACTTGAAGAGGCGTCCCAATCCTTTTAAAATAAGAGGGGACATTTTTTTTTTTTATAAAATCATTACTACTAATTTTTTCTCATATAACTCGCGTAACATAAAGTTTTCATATGTGGTGAATGACGGTTACGCGATGCCGGATCGCTCTAATGAGTATGGAACAATGGTGTTTAAAACTCGTCTTCGGAGACGGGGAGTAAAACAATCAGGGAAGATCGACATAGAGTTTAAAACAGTTAATGAGTACTCGGTTTGGGGGAGGGGGGGGCAGTATATAAGGTAAAGATCTCTATGACGAATCAGTATAGCGATTATATATCAATATTCCGTATTACACGTACAGCCCATTACAAGACTGAATACTTTGATTCATACATATTCCTCTATTGTTAAAGAACTGTGACGGGCTTTGTTTACATAGCAATTATTTCATATCAATCTTCATATTACAAATCCCGCCATACTAAGACTTGTAATAAATAGATTCATTACATATTTCCTCATTGTATAACAAAATTTATGACGGTCTCCAATGTAATACAATTTTAGTATAAAGCTATGAAGAAAAATAATATCCTTAGAGACCTTGTTTTAATTACAATTTCTCGGAGAACGATGTGTGGACCATTGTGCGACTCACAATGTCTTAGAAGTAAGATTGCGGACACATTGTATAACTCTCATTGTCTGAGGTATTAATTGAGACATTGTGCAACTCACAATGTCTTAAGAAATGCTCTGGTATTTATATAAATAATTCTTATATAATAAACGTTGGATATACCGCTAAATGATGTATGCATATATTATTACATATATGCATGTCACACTAAAACACTTAATGAAGCAGTAAGTTATGTCTAAGACATAAGCAAGTAAGGTATGCACTTTGAAAATGTTTGATGTGATAGCAATGTTTGTGAAAACGGTTTATAGTCTAGGGTAAAATATGCACCTTATTCTCAGATAACCTTGGCTATGATACTATCTGTACACAAACCCCCATAAAATATGTCGAATCGGGAAATATGTCAGGGGGCGTTATTCATAATACAATAGCACAAGATACAAGGGACACAGACCCTAAATGTGTCGTTTGAAAAGTATCTAGTTGATTTTCTTTGAAATTGATATATACATTTGTACATAATTGCAGAACAGGAAAGCTTAAACATAATCCAACGAGATTTGTTTCATTTGTATGATAAGTAGAAATACATAATCGAAATCTTTGTCTATATTTTAGACTCCATTGAAACATCATGTAACGCCAAGATCTAATTCAACCTGAGAAAAACATGCTTAAAAGTGTCAACATTAAAGTTGGTGAGTTCATAGAGTTTTGTAAGTATAAATGTAATTGTTGGAATCCAAAGATTTATAAAGTATGTATGATTATTTCAATCCTTATAATAATCGCCAAAAATGTAAGAGTAAATGTAGAACCAAAAGAGTTTAGTGTTTATTGCTTCGCCGCAATATAATGAAAAGTGTTTCAGAAATTAGTAATGTTTAAAACGTGTATGTTATGGACAGTGAGTTAGTCGTTGATTTTCCAGAATGTATGGGTTATATAACAAATTCTGTACCACATTAATAATATCTACTGTTTGCCACTAAAGCTCTGACACCGAAGCTAGACATATATTGTATGCAAATTTAATGCACAAAGGTTGCACCGCTGGTAGATGTGTTCAAACCCGTAAACATCCAAATTGTTCCGACATGTATGCATTCGTTGTTTCAGTACTGTCGAAACTAGTGAGAGCTACTCACCCGAACAGGGATGTCAATCCCAAATAGATCTATTTATACACTCGCGCTTCCTCAACCGGTCCTCCGGTCAAGAATTTAACAGTTCATGATTAATGGGCAATACAATGGATGGGTTATGTTACTTAGGCAAACACGTGGTAAAACGGAGATGATTTTTTTTTTTTTTTTTTTTTTTTTTTTTTTTTTTTAACCGTAAAAAAAAAATAAAAAAAATAACAAAAAAAACATAAAAAAAAAAAAAAAAAAAAAAAAAAGAAATAAAAAAAAATAAATAAAATAAAGAAAAAAAAAAAAACACTTGTGTCCAATAAAAAAATTTACTGTTGTATTCTTAATTAGCTTTGTGTACTTAAATCCATAAGTAGAGAAAAGAGTTCCTTGTGTTATAAAATCAAGTAATCGAGTTAGTAAGGAGTATGTAAAAAACAAGTTGTATTTAGGCATGGTAATTATCCACCTTGAGATTTGTATAAGTAATGTAAGCATGTGAAAAGAGGGGCTATAAACTCACATCGATGATGACGAACGATTGGCGGGAATGTACACATTGAGTACAAGTCGAAACGGAAATAGAAACGGCTCGACCAAGAAGTTGCGGTTTATCTAAACGGCTAAGACCCACTAGCCTAGGATGATGTACTTGGTTTTCCGATGAATGAGCACGTCAACGTGACACGTTGATAAAAGATTTAGATTTAAAGTTGTAATAGATTGGTGGTTGGTTAAATAAATAAATCAAAAAGTAACGCAAGGTGTGTAATATATTCCTTATATATTACATAATGATAAATGACCAAATATATAATTCCTATCGTAAATTCTTATTAGATACTAACCCAAAAAGGATAACTCGAAGGTATATGATACACATCATCGTGTGGTTCCCAAAAGATGACAATTAAACTAATCGTTTAATTATATACTATTTATTTCAAAGTATTTGACTAATAAGAAAAATAATAAAAATTAAGAAACTAAATAATTCGACCAAGTTCATCCGGATATCCCCAAAATGATTTAATTGAATGTTTCTTTTATAAAATGAAAACACCCGTTTTTAAATCTGCAAATTATGTTTATCGACGTTTTTAAAACTCTGAACAATAGTATGATGTTATTTTTCTAGTTGCTAATTATAAATATTAGATTATTTTATAATTTAATACATGTTCCTCACGTGCGGTGTGCTAGAATATTTATCCCATTTGTAAAAGTATAGTTTCAGTTTGTTATTCAGGTTATTGATATATTACGAATTAAAATCTTGAAATTAGTTAATCTTAACCCTTTTTCAAATATTACCTGTTGAAATTTACTCTTAGTGTTCTATATATATGATTAGGCTTAGATTAATTTAATTCTTGTCAAACATTTATTTAAACCATTTTAATCACCACCCTATATAAATATCCGGGTTTTTTTTTATAATTCTCCACCGAGGGTATAAAATATGTGTAATTAAGCACATATTACCCACAGAACCAAACACCCCTTGGCTGCTACACAGCCAGCCAAACGTACCCTCGATTGCCACTATGAAAATCAAACGTACCCTAATTGTTAATAACCAAGAACAAACACCCCTAGCTGTTTCGGTTAAACCAAACGCATCCTTATTGGTTTCTTTGTTACCCCAAACACCCCCGCTGTTAACCAAACGCACCCCTTGGGTGCTTCTGCCCAAACCAAACGCACCCTTATTGTTAACTGCACAACCAAACACCCCTTTTGGGTGTTATCCCGCAAACCAAACGCGCCCTATGGCTGTTTACAGTCAACCAAACGCGCCCTATGGCTGTTTACAGTCAACCAAACGCACCCTTGTGCGTGGTTTCAGCAAACAAACGCACCTAATCTATTTTTCAGTCAATCAAACGCACTCTAATATGTTCCCTTATAAACCAAACGTTGCCTAGTCGGCTGCAACCACAAAACCAAGCGCACCCTTAGCTGGTGCAAACCACAACCCAAACGCCCCGTGGTACTAGCCTCATGCTACACCAACGCATCCCCATGGCTGCGAACAACACCAACGCACCCTTCGTTGGCTGTCACAGCCAAACACACCCTCGTCGGGTGGCTGCCACCCAAAACAAACGCGCCCTTGTGGGAGGTTGACAGCCTACAGCAAACACCCCTGAATAATAAGAAAAAACCAAACGCACCTCGCTGCGTTTTTTTTTTAAACAAAACAACCCGAACACCCTCCCTTTTGTGCTAACTTAAACCGGACACAAACCACCACGAGCCGACACCGCCAGGGTGCGGCTGT
>BQNB010067190.1:0-34286 GCA_026074375.1 Tanacetum coccineum | reverse complement strand
TAATCGCTCCTTTCCAAAGTAATCACAATGATCCAACAAAAGTTAAATGATATGTATCATTAGAAGTTAAATGTGTGCAAACAAATTCTATGTATATTTGAAAAACGAGAATATAGACCTATATATGTCAAAGAGATAGAAAATGACAAAGAAAATGAAAAAAAAAACAAAGATAACAAATAAAAACACATGTTATAACCTCTCTTGTTAAAATGAAGCATGATTCATAAGTTCGTAGGATAATGTAGCTTTCGTCTTTCAGTGTCGGTGTCGGCCCTTTCGCCGTTGGTGTTCTTTCCGATCTCTACGCATTTCACCGCTCCATCGAAAATTCCCTCTGCCCCTACCGTACTCCAGCTTGGTAGTTTCCACCGCCTGTCCAGAGTTGAGCCCTGGGATTTGACGGCGGACTTAAAAAGCCACCTACACACAATCATTGACTTTGCGTAATGGTGCGTTTGTCGCTAACGTTTAAATATTAAATCGACTCTAGGTGTTCAAAAAACCCAAGAAACCGATTGTTCAATCCGAAATAAAAAAAACCCATTTATCACGGTACGGGTTCGGTTTTTATTTTTTTATTTTAGCGGTTAATCGAACGGAACCGTGTATAATATACATTAAAGTTTTTAAATAAATATTTAAATAACTCTTGAAGAATTGATTATATCATTACATTACTTTTATTGTATAATGAATTTTTTGTTCATAATGTAAACATTCGCTAAACATATATATGTCAATATTGTTTAATGTGGTCATAACTTATGCTACAACGTGGAACAAATATTTTGGTTAATCCGCTATATATGCTTATTTGAATGCAATGACTGTAGATAAATTTAATATGACTTTAATCTAATCAATGTTATTTACTTTTACTAGTATAACATTTTAGGTTATAGAACATGATATTGTTCATACGTTAAACTCGATGGTTAACCATGACCTGAACCATAGGTACGCGTGTCCTGTTATCCGCCTAGTACGGTTTGATTTCAGATAGTAAAATGAATTACCCACCTCATGATGGATGGTATATATCTTTCAACTAACCAAACCGAAATGTCCCGTAAACACCCCTGTTAGCTGTATAAAGATGAAAAATCAGTATATAAAGGGACAACCAAAAAATTATTGTTCTGGACTTGAGTAAAGCACACCAAACGAGTCGACTTAGTTAAGTTATAATTTGACAATACTTGCATATTCGCCACTACCAAAATTGGCCCATTGTGGCACCTCATGAGCCATGACGAAATCATGTCCCACGACAACAATCCTTCATGGTATTTTAACATAGACGCTAAATTTTAGCGAATTTCACCTAAATAACCATTTGAGTTGTGAGTTATCTTGCAGAGACCATGGCAGACCAAATTTACTGATATAACCATTTAGACCGCACAGCTATGATGGTGATCTGCGTGATCACCACGTGCCAACACCACATCGAGCATAGAATTTAACGAACGGCACAAACAAGCCCTAGGATGATCGCGCAGATTGGAAAGTGATTTCGGTATATATTTCTTTCTGGTTGATCGCGCAGGTAAGCAAGTGGTTATCGTTTTGGGAAATGTTCCTGATTTCATAATTCATAGCAGCGAAATGAAATATCAATGGCAACGAAATGACTGATGAATGCCATAGCAGTAGTAAATTTTTTTGTATTTCACAATTCGGAACTAGTATTGGCTGTATAAAAGAAGGTTGATATCGGCTTTAAGTTATTCATAGTTGAATTGTAAAACAAAAATCAGTAGTTGCTTTGAAAGAGTTCTCTCAAATTGTGTTGTTGCTTTTGGGTATTGTTGTTGTGTAGTTAAAACTTTTTGGTGCTTTTGAGGCGGTGTTGCTACGGTGGTTGTGTGGGTTTTCTAGTTTGTGACTGGGTGTATAAGATGGATTTGAGCAATTACGAGGTATAATTTTTTTATGTTAAATTATTCTGTATTTTATACTTGATTTTTATATGCGTAGTAATATATGTATTTTTTTATTTTTAGGTACCTCGTGTTCTTGTAACATGTAGAAGCAAGTTAGGTTTAATTAAAACAATTAGAGATTTAATATGTGGCGCTCCACGTGAAGCATTATTTGAGAAAACTTGTTTTGGTCGGTTGTTAGATAAAAAAGAATGGACTGATAATTGTATTTTAATACATTTTATGTTAGATCGACAAATTGAGGTATTAGGTGATGAAAATGATGTTGTTCCTTTGAAGTACCATATAGTTGAAAATTTTGAAATACAATTTGGTAGAGAAGAATTTTGCCTTGTTACTGGGATAAAGTTTGGGGTAGAGTATTGGGCTGATTATAACGACGAGGATGAGCCTATTCCTTTTAGGCGACGGGTGTTTCTGTCATCTTTAGAAGGTAAACCTATAAAAGGGAATACGGTTTTACAAGTAATTAAGAGCAAAATATTTGATCAATTACACGACGACGATGCTGTTAGCCTTTATTGTGTAGGCATTTTGCAGTTAGTGTTATTAGGTGTTGAGGATAGACGTGCGGTCCCAGATTGGATATTAAGGTTAGCTAATGATTGAGATGGGTGGGACAAGTATCCTTGGGGTTCGTATGTGTGGCCTACATTGTACTCTCAACTAAAGAATGCAAACGTTAAACGTTGGCCGGCCTTATATGCCACTCAGCCTATAGATGAAGTTGATAAGAAAACGTATTTGTGGAAACTAGAAGGGGGGGGGTGTTTGAATAGTTTACACGTTTGTTTTACGTTTTAAAAGTTTACTTTCAAAAGTGTATAGATCCGAGTTATATGTTCAATCAAATCACAATATGAACAAACACTAACTATCTAAATCAAAACTAAATAACAACATTAATAAAGTAAAGAGATAAGGAAAGAAAACCAAACCAAGACACCAAGATTTTATAGTGGTTCGACTATAAAGCACCTCTTCGCCCTACTTCACTCCCCGAGTATCCGACTCGAGATTTCACTATGTCAACAAGCTCCCTTTAGGCGGAGAAAACCGTTTACACGTCGCTTACGTTATTTTCCGAGACTAAGCTAAATGTCGAGTCCTAATCTTAGCTAGAACCAATCTACCACTTCACAAGATATACACACTCACAAGATCTAGACTATCGGATCTACATAATATCCGAATCACACAAATACACAAGATAAATATAATAGAGTTTTGGTATTTAGAAGAAAATAAGAGAGATCACTAATTAACACTTCGTTTCTTGACGAATACGAGTGTTCTTCTCTTGCACTTGAATGAGAGGGAAGAGATGAGAAGAAGAGATTAGATCACTTGAAACAAGATCTAAGTATGTTAGTGATCAAGAGTTTTAGTGAGAGAAAGAAGGTTTAGAGAGAGAAAGAAAAGACTAAAAAATTTCGTGCAAAGAGGAATCAATTTTCTGTTGGGAATGGAGCAGTATTTATAGGCAGGGAATCCCAACGGTCATCTGGGGGCGGTCCCGACGGTCCCTTATATATAAAGGGTCCGCCAGACCTATAAGGGGGCCGCCACTAGACTCCGCTCTCTTTTTTATCTTTTTTGGTGAAGGTTGTATCTGTTATGGAACCTTTCATTTTGGGGGAAAAATTTGAATTTCAAATTTTAAGTTTTTAATAAAACATTTCTTTTAATTAGAAAATATTTTGTAAATGTATTTTTGAGAAAATACTTTTGTAGAATTAAAAGTGAGGATTAAGAGAAAAATATTTTCTTGATCACTAATCATGCTTAATTAATTTGTTTGTCCATACCTTAAGTGATCACTAATCTTAGAAATGGAATTTTACATTTAATAATTAGTAAACGTTTATTTTTATTGTAAACGTTTTACATTTTGTTATTATCAAAACGTTGAGAGGTCAAAAAATATAAATAACATTTTTAGACATTATTTGTATTAACATGCTTAAAGTACTTCAGATGAAGTATTTAAGTTGTCACGACATGGAATGGAACACGGACTAGAATTGAGACAGAAGAAAAAGAAGCAGACTAGGATGATTTATGGAATGTGTTCCATCATTCCTAAACCAAGACGTAGATAGTTAAACGATTTACGTTTAAGGGATTTAGTAAGGATGTCGGCGATGTTATCGACGGATGGCACTTTTTTGATTGAGATATGTCCTTTCTGGACATTATCACGAAGAAAGTGGTGACACATTTCAATGTGTTTGGTGCGAGAATGTTGCATCGTGTTTTTGCTAAGGTCAATCGCGCCTTTGTTGTCGCACATGATAGGAACGTCGTCGAGTCGTACGTCGTATTCAATGAGAGCTTATTTCATCCATATTGCTTGTTGACATGCCTTTTCGGCGCTTATGTATTTGGCTTTGGTAGTGGATATAGCAAGAGCAGTTTATTTCTTCGAGAACCAAGATGTCAAACAATATCCCACGAACGTACAAATACCGTTAGTGCTCTTTCGGTCCTCATAATCTCCCGCATGATCAGAGTCGGCATATACTACGGTTTCTATGCCGGTCCCCTTAGGATACCATAATCCTAAGTGCGTAGTGCCTTTAATGTATCAGAAGATACGCTTAACCGCTTCAAGGTGAGAGGTTTTGGGAGCCTCTTGGAAGCAGGCACAAAGGCAGACACTAAACATGATATCGGGCCTACTTGCCGTTAGGTATAATAAACTACCTATCATGCCTTGATACTTGGTACTATCTACCGACTCACACTCTTCATCTTTTGTGAGTTTAGTATCGGAGGACATGGGGGTTTTCATTGGTTTAGAATCTTCTAGACCAAATTTCTTAAGCATTTCTTTAATATACTTAGATTGATTAAAGAAGATACCATCTTCCATTTATTTTATTTGTAATCCAAGGAAGAAGTTAAGTTCACCCATCATGCTCATCTCGAACTCATCATGCATGATTTTGGCAAATTCATCACACATGTCTTGACAAGTCAAACCGAATATAATGTCATCGACATATATTTGAACAATGATGAGATTTGAACTTTTCTTCTTAGTAAAAAGAGTGTTATCTACCATTCCCATTTTATATTCATGTTTAATAAGGAAAGCTTTTAATCTATCATACCAAGCTTTGGGTGCTTGTTTAAGACCATATAAAGCTTTCTTTAATTTATAAACATGATCTGGTTTTTTGAAATCAATGAATCCCGGAGGTTGTGCCACGTATACCTCCTCATTGATAAAACTGTTCAGGAATGCACTTTTTACATCCATTTGGAATAGTTTAAAATCTAAGGCACAAGCATAAGCTAATAATATTCTAATGGACTCAAGTCTAGCAACCGGGGCATAATTTTCATCATAATCGATGCCCTCTTGTTGGTTGTAGCCTTGAGCAACTAATCTAGCCTTATTTCGAGAAACAATACCGTTCTCGTCTAACTTATTTCTAAATACCTTCTTAGTTCATATGATTGTCATATTCCTAGGTTGAGGAATTAACTCCCAAACGTCGTTAGCAACCGATGATTTAATTCTTCTTGCATGGCGACTATCCAACTTTCATCTCCTAATGCTTCACATTCTTAGGCTCTATAGTTGATATAAAACAAATAAAGTTACTTTGGTTTTGGGCTTGTGACCTAAGGGTTCTTTGGTTAAGGTTTCCTATGACATTTTCTAATGAATGGTTCCTAGATTCCTTAATGTTGACTATTTTGTCAATCTCTAAAGTTTCATCCACAATGTCATTTTCTAGGTTTTTCTTTTCGATGACCTTAATTGCTTCTTCTTCATCTAAGTCATCATCCACCAAGGGTGATGTCTTAGAGGGTGGAGGAGTTTCATCTAATGTCACGTTAAGTGATTCTTTAACTTTCCTAGTGTGTTTGTTTAGGATGATGTAGGCTTTACTATTTTGGGAATAACCTAAAAAGACACCTTCGTATGACTTTGGGTCAAACTTGGTAAGGTAGTCTTTTGTGTTCAAAATGAAGAACTTGCTTCCAAACACTCTAAAATAATCTAGCATAGGTTTTCTACCTCTTAATAGTTCGTAAGGTGTTTTTCCTAGAATGGCTCAAATAAGAATTCGGTTGAGAATGTATGTTGAAGTATCTACGGCGTTACACCAAAACTTGTGTGGCAACGATTGCTCATTCAACATAGTCCTACTCATTTCTTGAAGTGACCTATTTTTCCTTTCGACCACGCCATTTGATTAAGGAGTGTGTGGAGCCGAGAAGTTATATGTAATACCGTTGGCATTACAAAACTCTTCAAATTGCACCTCATTATCAAATTCTCTATCGTGTTCGGTTCTTATTGACACTATTGAACAACCTAGTTGGTTTTGTATTTTCCTACTAAATATTTCGAATTGATCAAAAGCTTCGGTTTTATCCTTAAGAAATCTAGTCCAAGTATACCTAAAGTTGTCATCTACTATGACTAGGGTGTAACGGTTTCCTCCGTAACTCCGTAGGGTGGATGGACCGAAGAGATCCATATGGAGAAGTTCTAAGCATCTAGTCGTTGAGAATACATTCTTAGCTTTGTGACTAGAGTTAGCTTGTTTTCCCATTTTGCAAGCATCACAAAAATGTTGATCAAACTTAAGCTTAGGTAGGTTTCTAACTAATTCCTTATAGGCCAACGATTAGATGAGACGCATATTTGCGTGTCCTAATCTCCTATGCCACAAAGTGGAATTTTCATCAATTGTTGTTAGACAAATTTGATCCTTTGGCTTATTTCCTAATTTCATCACATATAAGCCTTTCTTTCTAATACCTCTACCTATGACTTTACCGTCCTTAGTGATTTCACTATCATGTTCAGAGAAAGTTACTCCACACTTATTGTCACATATTTGTCCTATACTTAGCAAATTAAATCCTAAGTTATCAACATGTTCAACATTATCTATTTTGAGAGAGTCATTATAAATCTTACCTTTTCCAATGATGTTACCGCGAAGATTACTACCAAAAATAACGTTACCTTCATTGTATGTCTTGTAAGTAGAGAAGAGCTTTCGGTTACCAGTCATATGTTTAGAGCATCCGCTATCCTTGATCCATTCGTCGGGCTCCAAGTCGACTCCAAGGCATATCTATTTATATAAGACAATAACTCAAACATTTGGTCCCCAATATCTCATGGGTCCAAAGTTGTTAGTGACAAACATCCCTTGCATTTGATACAATTGGTTGGGATGTAAGAATGGAAGATACATGTCCCATGGCATGTAACTTTGACGTGGAAAGTTGTTCCTACTTACGGGAAAGCCATGAGGTTGGTTTTGTCGGCCATCATGTCTTTTTGGTTGTGGTGTTTTAGGATGAGAATAATTATTATTGACTCTTCTAGGAAGTGGAGTTTTTAATCTAAAATTGGGTTTTAAAAATCTAACTCTGGGTTTTGACAATGGTGTATAGAATTGTTTGACTTCATTATCACTAGCAACGGGAACTTTCTCTTTGTTTACAATTATGTGGTTTGGTCTAGGACCAAAATGGATTTTTGAAAAGACATAGTTTTCTTAGATTCAGGCGTTGTTGGTGGCGGTCTCATATTTATTTTAGGGGCCGCCTGATCACTTAGGGGGCCGCCCAGGTTTATGGGACCTCCATCAGAATACGCCTTTTTCTGAGCTTTCACAAATAGAATAACCTTCATCAAGAGCTTTAAGACTAGTAATAATAGTATTAAATCTAGCAAAAGCACTATCTATACTGGAAGGGCGACCATAGTTTCTGTAAGCTATTCTACATTATGCACGTATGCTTCCTTTGTTTATATAATTAATTAGTGCATTCCACATTTTGTTAAAATTAAACCAACCTTTATTCGATTTTATTAAGCAAAATCTTATTGAAGTAGAAGTAGAAGATTAGAGCAAAATCTTACCAATTTTAAGGATCATGTCTTTATTCTTTTAACTATTTAAGGTATAAACTAATTCTTTTATAGAATGAGTTGTAACTAATTTTTAGAATCTAGGTGATTATGATATTCAACTTTGGATCTTCAATGATTTAGGGTTGATTGTGCTCTCGACCTTTATATGTTCTCTAGTAAATTTGACCGGTTAAGCATTACCGATAATATAATTGGGATCATTGTGTTTTTGTTTGTTTCAAATGGATTGCCCTTCTAGATATTTGTCGGAATCCATAGATCGATCCAAGTTTTAAAATACAATATATTTTAAAAATCTTGAGTGACCTTGGCTCCTGATACCAATTGTGGAAACTAGAAGGGGGGTTGAATAGTTTACAGGTTCGTTTTACGTTTTAAAAGTTTGCTTTCAAAAATGTTTAGATCCGAGTTATATGTTTAACCAATCCACAATATGAACAAGCAATAACTATCTAAACTAAAACTAGATAACAACAATAATAATGTAAAGAGATAAGGAAAGGAACAACCAAACCAAGACACCAAGATTTTATAGTGGTTCGGCTACGAAGCACCTCTTCGCCCTACTCCACTCCCCGAGTATCCGACTCGAGATTTCACTATGTCAACAAGCTCCCTTTAGGCGGAGAAAACCGTTTACACGTCGCTTACGTTATTTTCCGACACTAAGCTAGATGTCGAGTCCTAATCTTAGCTAGAACCAATCTACCACTTCACAATCAATACACAATCACTAGATCTACACTATCGGATTTACACACTATCCGAATCACACAAATACACAAGATAATTACAATAGAGGTTTGGTACTTAGAAGAAAGGAGGAGAGATCACTAATCAACACTTCATTTCTTGGCGAATACGAGTGTTCTTCTCTTGCACTTGAAAGAGAGGGAAGAGATGAGAAGAAGAGATTAGATCACTTGAAACAAGATCAAGAGATGTTAGTGATCAAGATATTTAGTGAGAGAAAGAAGGTTTTTAAAGAGAGAAAGAAGTGTGAGAAAATTCGTGCAAAGAGGTCTGATTTTCAGCAAGGCGTGAACCAGTATTTATAGACAGGAAAAGCCAACAGTAACTGACAGCAGTCTCGGCGGTCCCATATATATAAGGGGGCCGCCAAGCCTATAAGGGGGCTGCCAGTAGACTCCGCTCCCTTTTTCGTCTTTTATGGGGAATGTTGTAGCTGGTATAGAAGCTTTCGTTTTCGGGAGAAAATTTAAATTTCAAATTTTAAGTTTTTAATAAAACTTTTCTTTTAATCAGAAAATATTTTGTATAATTAATTTTGTGAAAATCTTTTGTAAAAATGTAATGGATGAGAAAACTATTTTCTTGATTACTAATCATGCTTAATGATTTGTTTTTCATTCCTTAAGTGATCACTAATCTTAGAAATGGAATTTTACGATTAATAATTTGTAAACGTTTAATTTTATTGTAAACATTTTTACGTTTTGTTATTATCAAAACGTTGAGAGGTCAAAAAATATAAATAACGTTTTTAGACATTATTTGTATTAACATCTTTCTCATTATTATATTAATAAAACACATATTTCATCCACCCTCTCTCTACTTTCTCTCACTAAAACCACTATGTCTCATCTTGTTTATTTTGATCAATCTCGTCCCCCCAAAAAGGTGTTTTTGAATCGTCTTACAAGTGGTATCAGAGCTAACCGAGGGTGTTTTGTATTCGTGTTGTGTTGTTCGAGGCTGTTAGCTTATTACAGCTTATAACAACTTATTTTCGTGGGCTTATTTTATGGGAAAAAGCCATGAAATTGGTTTTTATGTTGATATGTGATTCTGTTTTTATAACAATTTAGTTCTTGTTTTTTGATGAGTTTTTTTTGGGTCACTTTATTTTTGAAAACTTACCAAAAAAGCAGATTTGGTCTATTCATTTTCATCAGCTTAATTTTGAGCTTTTTACAAGCTTATTTGGGAGTCTAGCAAATTCTATGGGTTGTTTGGGTTTAACAACTTATTCTATGGCTTATTACATAGCTTTTTATGTGCTCAAAAGATCATTTTTGAAGCAGTTTTTTGGAAATTTTTTGAAGACTGCGGTTTATGCTATGAAGGTTGTGGTTTGTGTTTTGAAGATTGCGGTTTGGGCACAACATCTTTCTGCGGTTTATGTATAACAGGTGACTACGGTTTATGTTTACAGGGGCTACTATTATTCTGCGGTTTATGAAAAATTAAGGAAACAAAACTCAGACATTTTTTTCCTTTCTGCGGTTTGTGCAAAACGCTAGTCTGCGGTTTGTGCATTTAACACTATTATGCGGTTTGTGTAAACCATATGTCTGCGGTTTGTGTAAACCATACGTATGCAGTTTGTGTAAAACATATGACCCAAACCAAACCGATTCAACTCGATAATTACCGAGTTGACCGGGTCAACTCACTAAGTCAGCTGAGTCAAGGTCAACTGAAAGGTAGAAGAAGATGACTGACTCGATTTAAACACCAACAATTACAACATCCAACATCACCATAACCACTACAATCATCAACATCAACATCACCTATCACTGCTACAATATCAATTACGACCCTCAATCTAACAAATCCACAAAACTAATCCTAAACCCCATCATCACAGCCTCAACAACAATCTCCATATCTAATCCTATCCTATTTCTTCCAACAAAACTCAAACGAAAACATAATAATGCAATAATGATCTTATATTTTCGTGTTATTTCAAATCTTTACAGGTTCTTTAACATGTTATCATCATAGATCTTATGTGAAGGTAAAAAACCCTCTTTCAATTTTTGAAATTAAAGATTGTGTTATAACAATTATGTTACACACCATCTTTGTTTCGTTCAAGAACTTACAAGAATAAACAATTAAGACCTACCCGAGACCCTTTATGAAAGGATCTTGAAGACATATTATGTAACACCCCCATTTTTACAATATAGCAGTGGGGGGGTCATTCTCTGGACAAGAGAAATTTTTCTAGTTTCTTCTGATTTTCTATAAATCCTATATAGAGACAGTTTCCTATTTTTTCACTTATTGTAGCAAGTCTAGAATTTCTATCATAATCATACTAATACTGAACAATCAACGGTTATAATACTAAACATCCTAAAGCTCAATCAAGAAATCATAGTAGCAAATTGACATAATTTATATAAGCATGCTTAATATATCAATACCAAAGCTATCAGGGTCACTGCAAGTATGGGTTTTATGAATGATAAAAATTGAATGATCATCCAAGACAAGTAATATTGCCCGCGTCACTTCGTACTAAGTTACTAATAAGTATATAATTTGAATACCTAAGCATAATAGATTGGTAAATAATATAGAGAATTCAATGCCATAAATAATTTCTCTCATAGCATTGCATCTCATGTTTCTCCACAACCTTCAAACATTAATCGATTGACCTTACTCCACCACCTGCTCATAATCTCTTAAATGAACTTGACGGTTGAATATTCATTTGGCGGTGTATAAATGTTTTTTTTCCCCCAAGGGTATGAAGTCACACCCCAACAATGCGGAAACTCGGGAATGTAAACATAATGTATCAATCAAAACACCAGGTACAAAAATAGAGACAACTACATGCATAAACCCAAGTCTATGAAGACCATCAACCTTGAACAAACTCAATGATGTCCCCAAATCGCAACTAAAATCACAATCTCTTAACAATTATTCCAGATGCCCTCACAAAGGGGACCCAAATCCAATACTTATTCCATAACAACCAAAACAAGAATCAAAATAACAAGCAAACAAGACTTCAAACGAAATTCTACTCGGGATACTTCTAAGTCTGCTATCAATCACCAAACTATTCCTCTTTCACTTCACCTGAAAATGATACTCGAAAACGTCAACAATAATGTTGGTGAGACTAGTTAGTTTGACCTTAAAACATCAAAAAGATTTGCCAATACTTCAAACACTGGACCAAGAGTCATATGACAGGTGAATAAATGCCAAAACAACTCTCCATCACCGACTAACCAATAACCATATGACACTTATGCACATAAAGGGCCTACCACTGGACGACTAAAAATTAGGAAATGACCCACACACACACACCTGATAAGCGTACCCATCCGCTCCGAATAAACACACAATAACTGGTAGGCAACCCAGTCCGATCTAATCATACTCAAAACACTGGGTAGGCGTACCCATCCGATCCAAACAATCATGCATAATATTCACATAGCAGTCATAAGCACATATTTTGTCCTAAAACAAAACCATATTTCGCACAGATCAATTCAAAACATTTCAAAACACATTTGAGTATCATTTTCCCCCAACGAAAAAACCAGTAAAAAGTAGGGCTACGAGAACTCGCCTCAAGCAAGTATTTAGCTACTCAATCTCAATCACCATAAGTCAAATGCACTACGCCCGCAACATTAAGATAAAAAAAAATACGGACCTAGTCCCCAAGTTGAACGTCCCAATTTAATCATCCAATTCCAAAACAATCTTCACGTTTGATGCACCTAAAGTTAGTACTGCTGCCATGTTTTTCGACCAAGTTAATACTGTTGGCTGAATGGTCGACACCCCTTACTTTGGCCTCATTTTTGGCCACTATAACGACTTCGAATTGCAAAACCTATAAAAGATGAATTGTTGTACTCCTGGCCTAGTTTTTAAAAGTATTTTTGTTTTGTCATAATACTGAGTAATGAATTTGTAATTCGCGATCAAAATCAGACGAAAGTCATCCGAAAAACACTTGACCAAAAATATTGTTTTTTTGCTTAAGCATAGTCGCGACCCCCATGTGTTTAGGTACGTTTTAACATATTAAACAACATTTTTAGACAAAACTTAAATAACGAAAGTTATAGATGACATGACCTGGTTTTTAAAATATCTTTTTATTTGTAATTTCATTAAGTAATGAGTCCGGAATTTGATTTTAAAACTCCGCGTTTGTTCCCCAAATTTTATAAATAAAACTTAACTTTTAAATTTATATTGTTATAACTTCGACCATTTGATTGACACGTTTAGAAACCAAACTATGTGTCGATTGAATTAACTATAAAAGTGCTTGCGACCTAGTTTCTAAATTGTCCGATATTGTAATTTACACATTTAATGGTAAGAGGTTATGACCCGATACATTTGGCAAATTTTCATGAATAATCATTTTAACCAAGTAATATTTCTCAAACTCAAGCACAATACTAAGGACAAGATTGCATACATTCTAGTATATTCCATGATTAGTAATATGCGTATTATTCATTTAGGTAGCGGATAGAGTTTTACATTGTTTTTCGCGTGCACCATTTACCTTGCTCGCTTCATATTCGTTGATACTTCCTTATATCATTATGGTGAGTTTATAGTCTCCATCTTATACTTTTTAATTATTTATCAAATCTCGGGGATGAGATCATGTTTGTTTTACAAAATAGATGCAAGTATATTTTATTTCAAATATTACGAGTTTGCCTAAGTAGCTATAACCTACTATGCCTATCATCATGAACTGTTAATTACTAGATTGTAAGCGCGAATGTTATGAATAGATCTATTTGGGAATTAACATCCCCGTTCGGGTAAGTAGCGCTTGCTAGTATTCTTGTTAAACGGAACGACGAACGCATACCATGTCGAACTCATAGATGTTACGGGTTGAACATCTACATTGGGCACATCATTTATATGTAGTCGATACATACATTGTTGAGCTTCAGTGTCATGAGCTTAGTGCATTTCGTAATACATTTTTGTGATATTGTAATTGCTACTCTATTACAGGGAAATATTGCTATCCGCCTCATTTGATTTATAAACCTATAAATTCACCAATATTATTGTTGACGTTTTAAAACATGTTTTCTCAGGTACTTAAGTGCTAGGTGCCAGCTTGATGTGCATTGGAGTCTAAACAATACAAGATTTCTTTTCAAACGACACTAAGAGGTCGTTCTCTCATGACTTGTGCAATGGTATTATGAAGTAATGCCCCTGGAATATCATTTCCGCTGCGACCCATTTTGGGGGTGTTACAATATGTTTGGGGGCCGCCTGATTATTTATAAGGGATGTTTTCAAGAAAAGGTGAAATTTTACAAGTTTTAATTTCTTAATTCCACTGATCTTTGGCATCTACTTAATTCAAAAATTAAGTAATCTAAGCAAGAATATACGATTCTAAACTAATCACACAAATCATTTAGCAAATAGGAGAATTGTACGCATATGATAGTCATATGATTTGCTAATCATGCAAAGCATTAGTAAGATGATAAAATTTGAAGAGATCATCTTAGTAAATTAAAAGATGTCATAATTGAATAATTAAATAAGTTATAATATAATAAATATAGATATAAATAAATGTCTTCAAAAACATGATAAACATGTTTACTTGCGTTTCCCCTTCATCATGTTTTTGATGGCTTGTCCTATTGACCTTAACCCTTTCCGATGTGCATCTCGTTGTTATGTTTGAAGATTAATAGTTTTGGAGAGATGGGTATTTAAGTGATGACTTTCATGAGGAGGGTTTGAAATGACTCTAGGGATAACATTAGAGGAAGAAGAGACATTTTAGGAAGGTGAAGAGGACGAGTTAGAATGAAATGATTCATCATCATTTTCATCAACTATGGCGTCTAGTGGAAGAGATGAAGAAGGATGATTTTGAGTGGTGGAAAAGGAGCTAACATTTGACTTACGAGGTCTTTTCTTTCCTTGATTCGCTCACATTTTTCGCTCATAATTAAAATTGAGTGGATACATAGCTCGATCATGTGAGAGGAAGTGATCGAATGCTAGCTTGGGAGAGACGGACACGACATGCTTGAATAATCTAGTCAAAAGCATTCCATAATGTAAAAGTTCCTTTGGTTTTTTTCGAGTCTTTTCCATTCTTTTGAGAATGAAAAATGCTAGATTGTAAGGAGTGGAAGTCTCAATGCAATAAAGCATGTGACAAAGACAAGCGGAGACATGATCCTTATGTCCTCCAAGACAAATGGCGTTTTCACGAATAATGTCAACCTAAGGTTTCATATGAGTATGAATCTCTCGGGTTAGGATTTTGTTATCACCTACGATAATGGTTTTCTTATTTTTGGTACGAGTTTCTTGACCTTATCGAGGAATTTGGATAAACAACTTGATGACACTTGGAGAGGGAGGAGTAGTCTTATAACGACCTTTACTCGAAACACTTATTGACAAGTGGTCGAGTGACCACATATCAGTGTGAGAGGCTTGACCTTTGAAGGGGATTTTTAGAATTTGACCGAATTTCTCAAGAGTGAAAGAGAATGACTTGTTTAGAATGACAAAGTTGACAATAAAGTGACCCTCAGAATTAAATGTAAAAGTGAGTTGACTATAGTAATCGAGAATAAAACGAGGTACAATTTGTTTGTTAATCTTTAACAAACAATTAAAACCGATTGACTCAAACTTGGCATGAATAGACTCACATTTTTGAAATTTTGACACACAAGCCTTCCCTCATGAAAGTACCATTTTTCAAGGTTTGCCACTGTGTTTAGTAAGGGTTGATTAAATCCATTTGATATGAGAGGTTTGTAGATTCGTGTCTTTTGATGATCAAGTCCGGTAACTCGAGGCATTGTTACCTAAAATGACACAAAAAATCATATTTTAATTACTTATACTTGTATTGAAGTTTTAAGCTTGTGTCTAGTGTGTGCCTATATGCAATAAATGTAGAGTAACGATTAACTAAACCTAAATATAAAATCCTAAGAGTTAACCCAAACGGTCCTTAATTTGATTTTGCTCAACCAAACAAGTCGAAAAATACATATGTATTATGTATCTCGAAATTTGTTCATGAGACCATTATGCATGTGTTTGAAAATGTTTTTAGATTGTATTGACAATGCATAATAACAATTTTATTTTGTTCCTAACGTGAGTGATTTGAAAATAAAATTAGGGTTTTGGTTCAAAATCAAATTTTCTACAAGCTTACTAATATATGCAAATCCTATGTCTATAGGAAGCATATTAGTTATACATTGTATCCCAGTAGTCCTAATTGTATGAAATTGAAAGAAAAATAGAAAATCCCTAATTTCAATTATTTGGTGTTCATCATGAACCCTAGACTCAAATTGAAAGAAAATAGATGAAATGACTTATAATTGATGATCTTTAAGATGTTGTGAGTGATTGTAAGTGTTGATTTTATCTTCAATTTGTGTTTTAATGGGTGATTTTGAGTTTTTGAGTGGTTTTTGTCGAGTTCGTCACTTGCAGCACGAAGAGGGGTGTTTGTTTTTGTGGTTTGAATTTTTTTGACTAAGTGTAAAATAAGAGAGTCTGCTGATGGCGGTCCCATAATGTCTGGCGGTCCCAAATATATTGGGGGGCCGCCCATGCTATGGGGGCCGCCCTAAGTAAAGGGTTTTGGACTCAGTTTTTGACGAAAGTTTTTACTGAGAGGAGTGACATCTTAATTTGCATTTTGCGAATTAAAGATGCTTAAAGTACTTCAGATGAAGTACTTAAGTTATCACGACACGGAATAGAACACAGACTGGAATTGAGACAGAAGAATGAGAAGCGGACTTATATGATTTATGGAATGTGTTCCATCATTCCTAAGCCAAGACGTAGATAGTTAAACAATTCATGTTTAAGGGGTTTAGTGAGAATGTCGGCGATGTTGTTGACGAACGACACTTTTTCGATTAAGACATGTCCTTTCTGGACATTATCACGAAGAAAGTGGTGACGAATTTCGATGTGTTTGGTACGAGAATGTTGCTCCGGGTTTTTGCTAAGGTCAATCATGCCTTTATTGTCGCACATGATGGGAACGTCGTCGAGTCGTACGTCGTAGTCGATGAGAGCTTGTTTCATTCATAGTGCTTGTTGACATGCCTTTCCAACGCTTACGTATTCGGCTTTGGTAGTGGATATAGCAAGAACGGTTTGTTTCTTCGAGAACCAAGATGTCAAACAACATCCTACGAACGTACGAATATCGCTAGTGCTCTTTCGATCCACATAATCTCCCGCATGATCAGTGTCGGCATATACTACGGTTTCTATGTCGGTCCCCTTAGGATACCATAATCCTAAGTGCGTAGTGCCTTTAATGTATTGAAAGATACGTTTAACCGCTTCAAGGTGAGAGGTTTTGGGAGCCTCTTGGAAGCGGGCACAAAGGCAGACACTAAACATGATATCGGGCCTACTTGCCGTTAGGTATAATAAACTACCTATCATGCCTCGATACTTGGTACTATCTACCGACTCACATTCTTCATCTTTTGTAAGTTTAGTATCGGTGGACATGGGGGTTTTCATTGGTTTAGAATATTCTAGACCAAATTTCTTAAGCATTTCTTTAATATACTTAGATTTATTAAAGAGATACTTATTACATTGGTTTTATTTTGTAATCAAGGAAGAAGTTAGTTCAACCATCATGCTCATCTAAACCGTCATGCGTGATTTTTGGGAAATTCATCCTCACATTGTCTTGACAAGTCGAACCGAATATAATGTCATCTTTTTTTTTTTTTTTTTCTTTCTATTTTTTTCATTTTTTTATATTTTTTTTTTTTTTTTTTTTTTTTAAAAAATCTTTTTTTTTTTTTTTTTATTTTTTTTTTTTTTTTTTTTTTTTTTTTTCGGACATATATTTGAACTATGTTGAGATTTGGAACTTTTTTTCTGTATAAAAGAGGTGTTATCTACCATTCTATTTAATATCATGTTTTATAAAGAAAGCTTTTAGTTTATCATACCAAGCTTTGGGGCTTGTTTATAGGTCATATAAAGCTTTCTTTAGTTTATAAACATGATCCGGTTTCTCGAAATCAATGAATCTTGGAGGTTGAGCCACGTATACCTCCTCATTGATAAAACCGTTCAGGAATGAACTTTTTACATCCATTTGGAATAGTTTAAAATCTAAGGCACACGCATAAGCTAATAATATCCTAATAGACTCAAGTCTAGCAACTGGAGCATAAGTTTCATCATAATCGATGACAAAAGAAGTTACTTTGGTTTTGGGCTTGTGACCTAAGGGTTCTTTGGTTAAGGTTTCCTATAACATTTTCTAAAGGATGGTTCCTAGATTCCTTAATATTGACTATTTCGTCAATTTCTAGTGTTTCATCCTAACATTTTTTAGGTTTTTCTTTTCGGTTTCCCTAATGGCTTCTTCTTCATCTAAGTCATCATCCACCAAGGGTGATGTCTTAGAAGGTGGAGGAGTTTCATCGAATGTCACATTGAGTGATTCTTCGACTTTCTTAGTGTGTTTACTAAGGATGATGTAGGCTTTACTATTTTGGGATTAACCTAAAAAGACACCTTCGTATGACTTTGGGTCAAACTTGGTAATATAGTCTTTGGTGTTCAAAATGAAGCACTTGCTTCCAAACACTCTAAAATAATCTAACATAGGTTTTCTACCTCTTAAGAGTTCGTAAGGTGTTTTTCCTAGAATGGATCTAATGAGAATTCGGTTGAGAATGTATGTTGAAGTATCTACGGCGTTACACCAAAACTTTTATGGTAACTATTGCTCGTTCAACATAGTCCTACTTATTTCTTGAAGTGTCCTATTTTTCCTTTCGACCACGCCATTTGATTGAGGAGTGCATGGAGCCGAGAAGTTATGTGCAATACCGTTGGCGTTACAAAACTATCCAAATTACACCTCATTATCAAATTCTTTACCGTGGTCATTTCTAATTGACACTATAGAACAACCTAGTTGGTTTTGGATTTTCCTACTAAATATTTTGAATTGATCGAAAGCTTCGGTTTAATCCTTAAGGAATCTAGTCCAAGTATACCTAGAGTAGTCATCTACTATGACTAAGGTGTAACGGTTTCCTCTGTAACTCCGTACGGCGAACGGACCAAAGAGATCCATATGGAAAAGTTCTAAGCATCTAGTCGTTGAGACTATATTCTTAGCTTTGGGACTAGCGTGAGCTTGTTTTCCCATTTTGCAAGCATCACAAAAATGTTGATCAAACTTAAGCTTAGGTAGGTTTCTAACTAATTCCTTAGAGGCCAACGATTGAATTTGTAATCTAAGGAAGAAGTTAAGTTCACCCATCATGCTCATCTCGAACTCGTCATGCATGATTTTGGCAAATTCATCACACATGTATTGACAAGTTGATCCAAATATAATGTCATCGACATATATTTGAACAATGATGAGATTTGAGCTTTTCTTCTTAGTAAAAAAAGTGTTTTACCATTCCCATTTTATATTCATGTTTAATAAGGAAAGCTTTTAATCTATCATACCAAGCTTTTGGATGCTTGTTTAAGACCATACAAAGCTTTCTTTAATTTATAAACATGATCTGGTTTTTCAAAATCAGTGAATCCCAGAGGTTTTGCCACGTATACCTCCTCATTGATAAAACCATTCAGGAATGCACTTTTTACATCCATTTGGAATAGTTTAAAATCTAAGGCACACACATAGGCTAGTAATATTCTAATAGACTCAAGTCTAGCAACCGGGGCATACATTTCATCATAATCGATGCCCTCATGTTGGTTGTAACCTTGAGCAACTAACCTAGCCTTATTTCAAGAAATAACACCGTTCTTGTCTAATTTATTTCTAAGCACCCACTTAGTTCCTATGATTGTCATATTTTTAGGTTGTGAAACTAAATCCCAAACGTCGTTAGCAATGAATTGATTTAATTCTTCTTGCATAACGACTATCCAACTTTCATCACCTAAAGCCTCATTCACATTCTTAGGTTATATAGTTGATATAAAACAAAAGAAGTTACTTTGGTTTTGAGCTTGTGACCTAAGGGTTCTTTGGTTAAGGTTCCCTATGACATTTTCTAAAGGATGGTTCCTAGATTCCTTAATATTGACTATTTCGTCTATTTCTAGTGTTTCATCCTCAACAACATTTTCTAGGTTTTTCTTTTCGGTTTCCCTAATAGCTTCTTCTTCATCTAAGTCATCATCCACCAAGGGTGATGTCTTAGAGGGTGGAGGAGTTTCATCAAAAGTCACGTTGAGTGATTCTTCAATTTTCATAGTGTGTTTATTAAAGATGATGTAGGCTTTACTATTTTGGGAGTAACCTAAAAAGATACCTTCGTATGACTTTGGGTCAAACTTGGTAAGATAGTCTTTGGTGTTTAATATGAAGCACTTGCTTCCAAACACTCTAAAATAGTCAAGAGTAGGTTTCCTATCTCTTAAGAGTTCATAAGGTGTTTTTCCTAGAATGACTCTAATGAGAATTCGGTTGAGAATATATGTTGAAGTATCTTTGGCGTTACACCAAAAATTTTATGGTAACGATTACTCGTTCAACATAGTCCTACTCATTTCTTGAAGTGTCCTATTTTTCCTTTCGAACACGCCATTTGATTGAGGAATGTGTGGAGCCATGAAGTTACGTGTAATACCGTTGGCATTACAAAACTCTCCAAATTGCACCTCATTATCAAATTCTCTACCGTGGTCGGTTATTATTATTGACACTACCGCTCCAAGAGCCTCCGACAAAAGCTCTTTGGTTCTTATCTTTCGGTGGTTTTGGACATTCTCCAATAAGATGATTCAGGTCGCCGCATCTAAAGCATTTTCTATCACTTTTACTGATCTTATCATCACGGCTTCTTTGTAACGTCCTTTTGTCGTTCCGAGGTTGTCTCACGAATCTACCTCTTCTTTTAAAGAACTTCTTGAAGTCTCTTACCGCCATGGTATATTCTTCGTCTTCACTCCCGAAAGTCGAACACTCTTCATCATTAGATTATTTCTTAGCCTTTAAAGCAAGAGATTTCCTTTTAACTTTTGCTTTGACTATTTCAGAATTTTTCTTGATGATCATCTCATGGACTTTAAAGTTTCCAATGAGCTCATTAAGAGATAGTGATGTTAAGTCTTTCGACTCTTCAATTGCCGTGACCTTTGCTCTCCATTTAGGATGTAGAGCTCTAAGAAACTTCCTTACGTAGTTCTTACTAGAATAACCTTCATCAAGAGATTTAAGACTAGTAATAATAGTATTAAATCTAGTGTGACAACCATGACTTGAGCATGTTAGTTAAACCGTTAGTGTTGACTTAGGTGCCTGTTGTAATGTATGGTTTATGAGATTTTATGTGTTTATGTGTGTTTATATGTGTTTATGAGGTATTGGTACTCAATCTATTGAGTGTGATCATCTCAATGAGATTGGAATGATGATAAAGTTGGTTGAGTTTATTTCGTTCACTTTTGAGTGACAAGGAAATGATTATTGAGATTTAAGCATTTCCGTGTTAAATGTGTAAGTATTATTACGTATACGTATTTGTGTGTTAGTAATTTAAGATAAGATTAGGTTTTGGGGGTTAAGTTAAGAGAAATGAGTTGTTAAAATAAGAGAGTTTTTGGTAAACTTTCCATATATAGAAAGTGAATTTGGAAATGAAAAGTTATTTTTAGAAAATAGTTTTCAAGCAAAATGGTTTACCAAATTAGCTTAGGTTTTTATAAAACTTAAGGTATTGAAGGTAATTAATTAATAAAAAAAATTAAAAAAAATATTTTTTTAGGCATGAATAGTAAATACAAAAATTAAAGGGAAAATTAGAAAAGAAAAAAAAAGGAAAAGAAACTAGATTGAGTCCTAATCTAATACCTAGTTATAGTTAATCTAAAACACTTCTAGGTAGTCTATAAATACAAAACAAAAATCCCTAACCCCCCATATGTGAAATCGGCAAAACCAAAGAAGAAAAAGAAGAAGAAATTTTTTAGAGTTTTCTTTTAAGGTAATTTTTAATCTTTGTGTAATTCTAGTTAATTAATTTTCAATTATTGTAATCTAAGTATGATGGATTAGGGCTTATAAAATTAGGGTTTATAAATTAGGGTTTTAATTTTATAGAAATTATAGTTTAATGATGATTGGTTGATCATTAGTTTAATGGGTTACGTGTTTTGATCATGCGTTAGGGTTTAGATCGCCCGAATTAATTGTTTAATTCAGTGCAGAAAGTTAGGCAGTTTTGTAACGAGCATAACTAACTCAATCATAAATTATCAAATAAATAATTTACAACATACTAGAGATAACCTCAGAGAGTCTACTTTCCAGAAAAGTTGGCCTCGTAAGTTTTTATGGCAGGGAAGTGGGCTAAAAGGGCGTTACAAAATCAGTGTGTAAAATAGTGACGAATTTCAGTTTTGGTTTTGATTTTTCTAAAAATACTTAGACATCTAGTTAGAAGCTAAAAATCGCGTGGAAGTTAGTTTATATATTGTGTGTGATCCCTGAATTTTTTCTAAGCATGAACGTATGTCTAAAGTGGTCATCTAGTGCCATACTTATTGAAGGTCAGATTCTGGACGAATTTTGGACACTTTGGATTAATGAATTTCTAAAGGGTATTTGTAAAAGGGTAATGGCTTTGGGAGAGCTATGAGAGGTTCATAGGACATATATGTAGCATGATGAATTTTGGTTTGAATTATGGGAGTGTTTAAGTGGTGCGTTTAAGACGTGTAAGTGAGTATAAAATTCTGCTCAAAACCAGAAAATATAAAGTGTAGCATTGAAGCGTAAATAGCATATGTAGGAGTTGGAAAAGGTTTAAATCAAGTATAGAGCTATGGTAGATAGCTTAGATATCCATCATAGTTGAGGTTACATCATATTGGGTTGAATGCCTAATTGATGGTAGCTTATTGTGTGCTTAATTGTTTAGATTGTCCGTGAAGTGTTTGTGAAGATTTTGTTGGAATCTTTTGGGAAGCTAAGCATCAGGTGAGTTTCATAGCCCCTTTTTCTTATGTTTTCTTGGGGTGAAAATGATGCAAAGAGGTTTTGAAATGTTTTAGTTACTGTGATAATGTGTTTTAAACGATGCATGGGCTATACGTGACTATTGTATGTTATGTGCTACTTGCTTTTATGGTATGGATTGTTGTGCTTGAGCGTGACCGTCTCATGGCATTTATGGATTTGTTTGGTAGTAAGCGTGATCGTCTTATTACTGTGAGTTGTTGATAGTGAGCGTGATCGTCTCATTATTGTGAATGGATTTTTATGCTTGAGCGTGATCGTCTCAATGCGTTGATGGATTGTTGTGGATCGGGGAACACGTTCCGTTCCAATGTTTGTGATGATTGAGCGTGAGCGTCTCAATGTGGATTGATGTGATTGCATGTTAGCTTGTATGATAGTACGTTGTATGTCCTGCTATGTTATGTTTTATTTATCACGGTAATTGGATTTAAAAGATTGATTTGTGTGTCTTAAACCTATGACTCTCACCAACCATTGTGTTGACGTTTTTAAGCATCATTTTTAGGTGAGCTTCGTGAGAATATTGAAGTTATAAGAAGTGGCTAGAGTGACCGCTAGGATTGCATTGGAGTTCGCTCCTGAGTTTGTTTATGTTTGTCGCCTGGATTTTGTTGAATGTTATTTGATTTTATTAGGTTCATGAAGTATTGTCCTTGTATTAGTGAAACCCTTTTTCATTAATACAAGATGTCGTTCATTTGGTTTTCGATATTGTCATGACACATTGTGTCTTTATGACTTGGTTATGCATTTTAGTGTTTCTCTATTGTTGACACCATTGTGTTGTAATGAAATATATACTTTTTTATTATGGGGATCTAGTAGTATATACCCATTTGTTATTGTTTTAGTCATGCCTTCCTATATCCCCTAGGAGATATCGTTGGGAGATTGTTTACCTCACTGGACCCGCAGAGTTGGGGGACTTTTGAGAGAGAAAAGTCAAACCCAAGCGAGGCCCAACATAAGTTTATTTCATTTTCTAATAGTGTATTACGGATCACTGGCTTTAATTAATGTACCCTATGGAAACTAAGGACGCAAAGCCTAGGTTGCTCTGGTGGGTTTTCTCCTACAAGAATTTGATATCACATTTGTGATAAAAAAGGACTATGTTAGTTGAGAACCTCGCGTAGATTATTTATCTAGACTGAGAATCCTCATAAGGATGGTGTTAGAAAATAAAGACTAATGAAAATTCTTCCTGTAGAGTACTCTTGAGTTATTCCAAATGGAAGTACCCCATGGTTTGCGGACTATTGCAAATTACCATCGGGGAATTTTATCATCAACAGGAATGACGACTCAAAACAAAAGAATAAATTTTCCAAGGACGTTTAAACATTATTCTGGGACGATCCTTATCTTTTCGTATTTGTGCGGTTCAAATCTTCGACGGCTTTTTGGGTTGTACATGGGCAAGAAGCTAATGATATCCTTAAAGCTTGTCATGAAGGACCCACCGGGGGCCATCATAGTGCCAATCTCACCGCTCAAAAAGTATTTGATGCCGGATTCTTTTGGCCTACCATATATCGAGATGCCCATACTATGATCAAATCTTGTGATACGTGTCAAAGACAAGGCAAAAATTTCACAACAGATGAGATGCCTCAAAACGCTATTCAAGTTTTTGTAAAATTTCGATGTATGGGGTATCGAATTTATGGGACCATTTCCGTCTTCACATGGGAATAAATACATCCTCATTGCCGTCGACTATCTTTCGAAATGGGTTGAAGCAAAGGCGCTCCCCACAAATGATGCTAGAGTTGTAGTAAAGTTTTTGAAGTCCCTTTTTGCCCGTTTCGGAACACCTGCGCTATTATAAGCGATCGTTGGTGGGACCCATATTATGTAATGAATCAGTTTGCTAAAGTACATGTTTCTAGTATGGGGTCACTATCAGTCTTGCTACGCTTATCACCCTAAGAACGAGCGCGTCAAGTGGAGGTGTTCCAATCATGGCTTCTATAAAAGTATTTTAGAATAGGATGTCCAATCGTGGTTTGAAACGTATTCTTGAAAGGACGGTTGGAGAAAATCGTGCCTCGTGGTCCGACAAACTAGATGACGCTTTATAGGCATTTCGTATAGCTTTTAAGACACCGATTAGTTGTACGCCTTACAAGCTAGTGTACGGAAAGTCTTGCCATTTACCTATCGAGTAAGAGCATAAAGCATATTAGGCTTTGAAACATGCTAATTTCGATCTTAAAACCGCGGGTAATCACCGGAAGCTTCAACATAATGAACTTAATGAGCTTCGTGATCAAGCTTACGAGAATTCTTTGATATATAAAGAGAGGACGCGATCTCTATACTTGGTTTCGGTCCCAATAAGAGGAATACGCATCGTCGTATGATTCTTCCAACCCACGAGGGGCGGCTCTGATTCGGGACGTTTCTACGAGGGAACATCCTCTACGGGAGAGATCCCACGCTTGCCCTGCTCAGCCCGGACTTTGTTATACTTGGCGAGTAGGTATCACTGAGTCGCTCATGCACGCTCTTCTTATGGTGGCTCAGGCGGTTAAACACGTTTCTGTCATCGTGCCTTTCCTGACCGCGCGTCCTGGATCTCTCATGATGGAACCTTATAGGCGAGTTTCCTGCTCTTGAGTTCAGGGAGTTCTCCCTTTCTCTTCGGATTTTCCTAGAGCTTTCTCCAAAATTCAGTCTGGTTTGGACTTCTTTTCGCTTGTCATGATGCGCCCTGTCCATAATGATCAGCAAGATGTCTTCATAGTGTTCTTCACAGAAATCTAGGATGCTGGCCTTGGGCACGGCATCTTCTTTCTTGAGTGTCTTTTCTTTGACACCAGCTTTTTTGATAGTGGCAATGATGGGGGTAACGTTAGCCATTGCGCTCATCGTTTCTGAGAGTGATTCCTAATGTTGGGTCCCACGGATGGCGCCAACTTGTTGATACAAAAGTTAGGCTAGGTTGTATTTGGCCCGAATAAGCAGTTATTCGGGTATGGAGTAACCCGTTCTTGTACCAAGTGAATTTGTTCAGGATCACTACACAAGGAATGAAACACCGTTAATCTTATCGTGGGAGCGGATCCCACGATTAGACTCCGGCGTGAGAGTAATGTATATAACTTTGGGGATAATCGAAGTAATTAGGGTTTATCGATACCTGTATAGACGATAATCATCTTCTTTTATATTATAGCCAGTATGGGCCCCGGCCCTAGGGTTTCCTCATCTTTCAGCCCAAGGCCCGTCCGATATCTTCGGGATTTGGACTTATCTTAACCTATTCAAATAAGCAGAGCGTATCTCTTACTTGGTTAGATTATCTTTTCCTAAGATAGCTCATAAAGATATAGCATGCAAAAGCCACGTGCTGGAAACCGCGCCTTAGTAGCCGCGGCCCAGACGGGTGTCCGCGGTTGTGACCGCGGCCCAGACCCGTTGGCCCAAGTAGTGATAACAATGAGAACCCATAATCGTATGAGTGGGCCGGGTCGGTCCATACTATACGTCATCAATATATATATATATATATATATATATAGGGATGGGTTCTAGAGAAAACCATATTTTGTTAGAAAACCTAGAAAACCAAACAGATGCACTGAAAAAACCAAACAGATGCCTAAATTTTTTCAGGCTATATAAAAGATTTTTTAGTGCATCTGTTTAGTATTTTTAGTGCATCTGTTTGAGTTTTCTAGGTTTTCCACCGAGATTAAGTTTTCTCTCGATCCCATTCCTATATATGTATAAATATTATATATAAAATATATATCTATATATAATACAAATTTTATATAAATATATTGCGCATAACATCTTGAAATTTTTATATAAAGAGGCTTGAATATTTCATATAGTGTATTTTTGAGTCTAAAATTCTCATCATCTCTAATGTTATAATCACGAAAAACGAATAAACCAAAAAAGTTGCTCACCGAAACTTTTTGTTACAAGTACCATAGTGGCGGAGACAAGGAGGGGGCCCGGGAGGCAAGTGCTCCCCTAGCGAAAAAAAAGTGTAGTGTAAAATTTCTAAAATATTAGGGTTTTTTTTTGTAATTTGCCTCCCTAAAAACTAATTTATAGTGTAGTTTTTAAAATTATTGAAATGTGTCCCCTCAAGCAAAATTTTCTGGCTTCGCTTCTGAGGTACATGTCGCCGCAACACGCGAATAGCAGTGCATTAATGATATAAGCATAATCAAATAATGTAATACTAAATTTCTTTGATTAAATAACGTCATCCTCGAGGTAAATGTAAGACACAATTATCATGGACTTGGTTGTTAAAGATATATGAATTAAAAGCATAATGATTCTACTGGTCGTGTTTGATAATCATCTACTTCAACTTATGTGGTACATGTTGACCTCAATGAGTTTTAATGGTTTTTTTTATAAGTAATACCGAATTTTCAAAACGTAGACACTTGTTAATGTACTCAAGAACTCATTGTCACTCACATTCAGTCCCGTAGCTAACTTAGGGACGACGAAACGTACAAGATCAACAAAATCACTACATGCATGATTATAACAACCAAATTCATAATATGTGTCATACATCTAACCTAGCTATATAGGGCTAACGGCTTAAAAAGTCGTCTAAGTTGACACATTTTGTTTTTGTGTGTAGTCATCTTTTTTTTCTCAATATGTCATCAAACTTTTAAAAATCGATTATTATGTGTATTTTGTGACCATTTTACCCTTATTCTTTCCAAATTTCGAAAGGTAAAATAGTCATTTTACATGTCAGAATGGTCACAAAATACACTATAGATGTTTCATCATCGACCAAGTTTACTAACCTTTCTTTCGAATGATCTATTAGAGCTTGCATTATCAAAAGTTATTTCCAAGTACAATTTTAATACTCTATCATTAATGCACTCTAGAATTCTTTTACTAACAAGGTTTTTAGCTCGTGCTTCGCTGCGGAGCGTGAGGCTATTTTTTTTCTGGTTGAACAGAGCACATGACATTGAGTCGAAACATGTGTGTTTCGCTCCACGAAACTATAACAGAATCTGAAAAATGATTCAATTTGGCAACGCCTACTAATGAGGAATTATCTAGATTAAACCAAAATCATCTACCGCATATTGCTTTTACAAAAGTATACAGTTTTGTTTACATTAAGCAAAGCATACAGTTTTGTTTACATTAAGCAAATAACATGCACCAAAATGCAGAAGGCAATTCAAGCTGCACATTGCGTTCTACCATATTGTATGAAGCAAAGTTTTATCATAAAGTTGACTAAAACATTAGATCATTTAGTTTGCATCTGTAGCTGTGACGACACTTTTCTTGTTGACTGAGTTTCAAACATTTGTTGGGGTATGGTCGAGACGATTGTCTATGCAACCTCTTCCATGATGTCCCGTGGTGGTGTTCCTGTAGAAAGTATGGTGTAGGGTTAGCAGTGTATGTATTCCTTTATTTTCATAGAGTAAACTTAAAAAAGGACTGATATGTTAGTTTTCCTGTACAAATACATACCATAAGCAGACATGTACTATGACATAGCTTAATAGTTATTACTGTTACATAAGCAACTTCAAAGATATGTTATTTTTTCATCCATAGTTGAACACAAACGTGCTACCTTGCTTAGAGTTTCCACTGACCCATATAAAGGAATTCATGCTTTATTAAATGCAAAGCTCAAATGTTGCAGCTATAGAAAATTAAGACCGACTTTCAGAAGCAATGCTTCTAATAAAGTATTAAGTGATTACAGTATCACACTCATATTGTCCTCCAAATTGTATTTTATAATGCTTTTTATTATATCCAGTCTAGAGCTTAAGTGATTGTTTTATAGAAATGTCTCATATAACAGTTATGTATGAATATGCTAGTTGGTAAAAGGTTTACTTGTAGCCGTTTCCACCCTCTTTGTAACCTGTACCCAAAACCAAATTTCCATTTCAATATCAACATCAAAAGGTACCATCTTGATCTTTATAGCCATTACATTGTAGGCTCGGGTCTCATTAGCACGTTACCTCTTTACCAAAAGGATTGGCAGGGGCAAGATATCAGTTGCCTTGGCTGTTAATGGTGGGGCTTACGCTTCCACCAATAGTATACATTTCCCAGTGAGTGTAGTCATTGTTTACTACATGGAAATAACCATGTCTACATCTATAACATATCATTATTTTTTTACCAAAATTAATTTACATTGTATACAAACAGTGAATTAAATTTTCTAATAAATGAATTTTTGTACCTTGGCATTCTCTGAATTAGACCTTTACCAAAGTGGTTATAAGCTATAGTCACTTGCATCATCTTGTCTCTTACATATGAGTCACTATGGCTCAACAACATCACCTGTTATCAAATTTTAAATCATTAAAGTGTCGATCCTTTTGCTTTTTAAAATTATTAGTAGATATGATTACTTGATGCATGTGCTTATAAACGCGTTGATTGTGCTTATACGTGACCTCTAACGTGTCGAATAATTAGACCAACGTGTACTCATAATGTATAAATTCTCCTATAGTTTTTTGAAAAGTACTTGTAACGTGTCTAATAAGTACAATCATAAGAATTAACCTTTTATAAGACGAGTCAAATGGGATAAACGGGTTGATAGTAGACCAACGTGTATTCATAATGTATAAATTCTCCTATAGCTTTTTGGACAAAAGTGTTTCGGGACAACCAACCTGACCTGACCCGTTCGACTGTTTTTACACAAATCAAAGTTACCCTTTAGTTACTGTATAAAGATTGACAAAGATATTTCAAGATGTGTATTGGTGGTTATGAAATAGGTGAATGAGTACTCATCTCTAAAAGAAGGGCCATTATACTCATGGGGAAAATTGGGACCGCAATCTGTTTTCTTACCGCTTGGAGGCTTATGGTTGGTGACGTTCACTGTTCTTGGAGTCCCTGTATCAGCTGCCAGCTTTAATACTTCAAGTGTAAGACAAACCCAGTAAACTGTCAGTGTGTTTCAAAAGAGCACCCCGGTGTAGCACCCCATAGGGGTGGTGTCATCGCCCATGGCGCGTGCCACCACATCGGTTCATACGCCATGGGCATTGCGCCATAGCGCAAGCCATCAACATGGTGAGCACCATAACGTGTGTTTGTGTTGGTTTGTGGCCGTCTGAACGCAACGACACAAATACACCCGATGCTCTAATTCAAACATCAAATGAAGATAACTTATGCCTACTATCAAGGATATAGGTTCATTACACCCCGATTCATAATCAGATGCAAGTAGACACACATATCCTCACAGCATACGCAATACCACATTTAATGCTAAGGATTTCTATTATTATTATCCTCTATTTCTTTACTCAATTTAGAAGAGCCACTGTAATTAAATCCAAGTATATATTACTTGGAAGTAACATACATTGGCACTAATTTTTTAGACTTCTTATTGTCACAACCCAAATCATCACTATTTTCTGCTAACTACAATAAACTTTAGATCTATCTTGATCAATTTTGGGTATTAAAAACGCTTAACTCTTGGTGGGTGTTTGTTTAAGCTTATTTTGGGCTTATGAGAGAATTTTACTCGGCTTACAAGGTATGTCTTACGTAGTAACTGACATCATTTTAGCAAAGTATTAGTGGTGATCTCGGTAAGCCAACAGCTTATGGTTTAGTTTGTATTCAACCAAATGACCCACACCAAGATCACCCATTTTGACTCGTTGCCCAACCAACTGCATCTACCAAACCCTTGCCTTCTCATATTCACGACACAAATGGAATTGTAATTAAAACATAGTACCTGAGTAATCCTTTTGAATATTGATGTTGGCTGTTACGATTTAGGAGGACAAGACTTAAACGCCTCTGAACCAAAAACAGCAATATCGATGTGACTGAGCGCCAAGAAGTCGCATGTTTAACGTCTTCCTTTTTTCTGAAAAGACGAAGTACGGAAAATACTAAAATCAATCCACTGTTCGATTAAGCAAAATAAATTATTAAATATGTAGAATTTTTATATCTGACCTCTATTGCAAAACCCGATTATAGTCTGTATACCAAGTAGGTGTGCATATGCGTCTGATACCTGTGTCTCTTACTCATTGGTGTATTGCTGAGCGCTGGTAAAAACAACATGCGCTTGTCTAAATATGAAGGGAGTTGCATTGGTACCTTTCTTAATGAGCAATTCCGTATGCATATAACATATAGGAGCTAAAAAATATATTCACCAAAAAAGCTTCACCTCATCCTCGTTTATAATTCCAGATGCGATTTCCCTATAAGTCTTTTTTTTAACCTTGCAGACCTCATTGTGAGCTTTTTGCGCACAAAGAGATTTTTTTAGCAAGACTCCGATAACCGATATGACCAAACACACAAATTTATGAATGTTTAAAGAAAAGTCTTCCCTATCATGTGGGTTACACCTACTGATGTTTTGTCAGTAAAAAGTATTGTAAGTCGAGTTTTTTGCAAGCGTTGTCTTTGCACAGAGTAAAATTTGTGTCAAGAAGCAGGAAAACAAATAGAATTTTAAAAATAACGGGCGATACATCTTATACCAAACACTCGTTAGAAGTGTCAAGCTTATTTCCACAAAACTAAACTCACTGTCAAAAACTCAAAGGTCAACGTAAAGTGTGAAAATCGTTATACATGAGGCTTAGATAGGCTAAAAATCGACGAAAGAGGAAACGTCCGCCATGGCTGCAACTGTACTGAGTTGCCTCGCCAAGATGCGGATAATCTCAGTTCCGTCGAAGCCTTGCATACTCATCACAGCCTCTCACAACTAATATCACCACCATTTTAATCACACATGAATTAATTGAAATCATAATAAGAAAATAATATGCCAACATTCTCGTCTCATAAAAGCTGATTGAAAGCATGATAATCACAGTGGTGACAGATGCTGACGTTAATAATAACCAGCGATACATCTTATACCAGACACTCGTTAGAAGTGTTAAGAATGATATCAGCATCAATCGCATCTCATAAAAACCGATTGAAAGCACATTAAACACATTCTAATATTATAAGCAACCAAAGTTCCAGGGGTATGGATATGTAAAGAGTCGAAAAAAATGATGTATTCGCATGGCTGCGAGCTTAGGAAGCTCGCCCCGCCACAATGCAATGCGTTTAGTTAGTACCTTATAAAGCCTGGTCTAATAAGCTTGATTACAACAATCTCTCTTTTTCTCAAAAAAGTGTAACCGCATTTTGCAAAAGTATGTTTAATTTTGCAATAATAATCCGCGATTCACCAAATTGACGTGCAATAAATGATTAGGCTCAAATCTGTATATGGTGGTCAGGTCATAGAAGTATCCGAGTTCCGTTAAAGGTGCAAAGTAATCCGGCTGCACAGCAGCCACGTATGCTAAGCAATCCGGTCTTTGCCCCACCAAGTTAGGGGCGGAATATCTCGCTGATATTACAATAATCATCACGGCCATAGAAGCTTGCATACCGTAACCTCGAACGGGATGATTTTTTTTTAATTTGTATGTTGAACACACTGTATACATATGGGTCTTACCTGTATCAGAAGCACCTTCGTAAACAGTAGCATAAGATAGCGCCCGGGCTTCAAGAGTGAAACTATTTGGCTCAGACTTGCGCGTGCGGGCCGGGATAATAATGTAACCAACCCGCCATGGCTACAAATACATAGTCATGCGTGTCAGGCTCAGAAAAGGCTCAGGCCTAATAATATGACCATACCCTCTTATAAGGACGCCCGGGCCTACAAGTATGGAAGTGGTATCGAAACCCCGCCATGGCTGGAACCATGTGGTCGCCCCGCCAAGATACGAGTTTTGACACATTACGATAAAGCCAAAGCTTAATAAGATCGACCCGCCACAATGGCCCTTCTCTTCAATAGGCTCGGATAACTTATTCAAATTCGCCATAACCTCCAATATTCAATCCTTAAATTGCTTGAAAAACATAAAAGGGACACACGTTCGCCGTGGCTGGAAGCTTAATAAGTTCATACCACGACGATGCAAATAATCACATATTGACTCACTACACAATAACACTCATCTCTAAAATACAGCCTTTAAAGGCTTCACCAGAGTGAATTTCAGATTCTATAGCATCTCACAGTTGCTATGGGTACAAATTTAATACTTTGGCCCACCGAAACACGAATTGGAATGCCTTTAGCCGAAGAGCATCAGACATTCTTTGCACATCAGTTCTAAAAAAAATGTAGACATCTGCAATGGTTGCAAACTAAATAGTTTTCCCTGCCAAAACACGAATGTTTATGCATTTAGTTGAAGCTATTCAAATCTATGCCAGCCTCATAGTAACGATCACCTAGTGTTCGCGATGGCTGCGAACCTAACAGGCTGCCCCACCAAATTGTAGACATTCACAACTTAATTTACCCCAATTTCCATTGCGGCTGCAAAGATATCCAGTTGCACAGCAACCATATATTCAATTCCATCTAGTCATTGCCCCGCCGAGTTATGGTCGGAACTTCAGAGGCTCATAATACTCATGACTTATAATAACCACACCAACATAAGCGTGCAAGTACCAATAAACGCACGTAAGCAAAACAAAATGCCACACATAAACCTAAATGTACATTAATAGTCAAAATGAGGGGAAGTTCTGCAAATATGAAAGCAATACCAAACAAACGCCATGGCTGCAACCACAATACGGGTATGGTTGCCTCGCTAAACTGCGGATGTCAGTAAAATATGGTCTCAGTTAACCCCTAAACCAAAAGCACAATCATCATCACATATAGGAGCCGTATAAATCAAAAAGCAGCTCAATTAAACCATAAAACCAAACCAAAAGCACAAACTTTAACTCCCAAAACCCTAACCCTAATTTAGATAAATGGATTCATAACAAAACCACAAAAATATCAGATAGCAAAAAATAATTTTGACACATCAAAATACAAAGATGATTCCTCCCCCTTAACCAAGATGAACAACTAAGAAAACCACTCAAATGGCTAGCACTACGTGTATAGAAATATATCTAAATACAATTAATGGCCAAGAACAGCTGCCAATCATGCAGCATAACCCCATAGTTAGTGGGGAACAATTATAGACCAACAAATCACACACCCACCTAAGCTCACCAACGTCACACACCGATCACCATCACCACACACCACGAACGGCGACAAAAAAGAGATCGGCGACATCGAAGAGAGGGTTAGGGTATGTGTGGGCAAGCGATGAGGAATTAGAGAGAAGGAAAAAAATAGGAGAGATTTTTGTATCTGTGAGAGATGTGTGTGTGAGAGAGATTGTTTTTTTAGAAGAACACGTATACCTGGAGAAGAACACGTAATGTATACGTGTTTACCGTACATTTTTGGGTCGCACCCGGGTCAGCCAGCAGGTTCTGACGGGTTTCGGTGGAGTATCCGGGGGGTCGACCCTGTCGGAACAGTGTATTAATGAAGAATTGGAGAGCATTTATTAAACTTTGTTGCCTTTTATATAAACAAGGTTTTTAACCCGCGCTTTGCGAAACGCGGGTTTTTTCGTTTAAAGAAGCATAGAAACTGGAAGAGCGTATAAAGACAAAATCAAAGATAACAGTTAGTACACGC
>BQNB010067189.1:7068-34287 GCA_026074375.1 Tanacetum coccineum | reverse complement strand
TGGAACAATGCTCAAAGGATGAATCATCAAAATTTTGCTAAAAAGAACATGGTTCCAAGAGTAGTACTAATGAAGTCTGGCTTAGTATCAATTAATACTGCTAGACAAAATATTTCAAAAATAGTAGTATTAGTTAATACTGCTAGACAAGTTAATACTGCTTATTCAAAAACAACAGTGAATGCTGCTAGACCAATGTTATATCTTTCTAAAATAGCACATTCAACTGTTAAGAGGCCCATTAATAATATCACAGCATTTAAAAACAGTAATATTAATCAAAGGGATAATACTGTTAGTGGTAAAAATATTAATACTGCTAGGCCAAAAGCAGTAGTTAATGTTGTTCAGGGAAATAATCTTAATGCTGTTAAGGCCTCAGCTTATTGGGTTTGGAAACCAAAGACTAAAGTTTTAGACTATTTTTCTAAACATAACAGTGCATCAATCACCCTAAAGAAGTTTGATTATATTGATGCACAAGGCAGATCCAAGTCAGTGATGGCTTGGGTTCCCAAAAGAAACTGATTTTCTTATCTAATGTGCAGGGTAATCTACAAATAGATTTACAGAATAAAGGAGTGATTGATAGTGGATGCTCAAGACACATGACAGGGAACATGTCCTATCTTATAGACTATGAAGAGATAGATGGAGGATATGTTGCTTTTGGAGGGAACCCTAAAGGAGGGAAAATAACAAGAAAAGGTACCATTAAAACTGGTAATCTAGATTTTGAAAATGTGTATTTTGTGAGAGAGTTAAAGTTTAATCTCTTTAGTGTCTCATAAATGTGTGATAAAATGAATAGTGTTCTTTTTAATGACACCGAATGTATTGATTTATCTCCAAACTTTAAGTTAATTGATGAAAGTCAAGTTTTACTTAGAGTTCCTAGAAAGAACAGTATGTATAGTGTTGATTTAAAGAACATAGTTCCTAAAAGAGGTTTAACTTTTCTGTTTGCAAAAGCCACATCAGATGAATCTAAACTTTGGCATAAAAGGCTAGGTCACTTAAATTTTAAAACCATGAATAAACTGGTTCAGGGAAATCTTGTAAGAGGTTTACCTTCCAAACTTTTTGAAAATGATCAAACCTGTGTTACTTGTCAAAAGGGAAAGCAACATAGAGCTTCTTGTAAGTCCAGAACAGAGAACTTAATCAGTCTTCCTTTACATTTGTTGCATATGGACTTGTTTGGTCCAACATTTGTAAAAAGACTTATGAAGAAAATGAATTGCCTAGTTGTCACAGATGATTATAGTAGATTTACATGGTTTTATTTCTAGCTACTAAGGATGAGACTAGTGGTATTCTTAAGTCTTTTATATCTGGGATAGAAAATCTTGTAGATCACAAGGTTAAGGTGATTAGATGTGATAATGGAACTGAGTTCAAGAACAGAGAAATGAATCAGTTTTGTGAAACGAAGGGTATTCTGAGACAATTTAGTCTAGCTAAAACTCCTAAACAAAATGAAGTTGCTAAAAGGAGGAATATGACACTAATTGAGGCTGCCGAGACTATGTTAGCTGATTCTAAGTTGTCAACTACTTTTTGGGCAGAAGCAGTTAATACTGCTTGCTATGTACAGAAAAGAGTGTTAGTAGTTAAGCCTCATAACAAGACTTCGTATGAACTTTTTCATGAAAGAACACCAACTTTAACAAACTTTTAAGTATTTTTTTTATGAACCAATATTGGTTTCCTGTTACCATTCTCATACACATAGATTACTTAGGTAAATTTAATGGTAAGGCTGATGAAAGTTTCTTTATTGGATACTCTTTGAATAGTAAAGCCTTTAGAGTATTCAATAGTAGAACAAGGATAGTGGAAGAAAACTTGCATATTAGGTTTAGTGAGAGTACACCTAATGTTGTAGGTAGTGGACCAGATTAGCTATTTGATATTGATGCACTAACAAGAACAATGAATTATAAGCCAATTGTTGCAGGTACACAATCTAATGGTTTTGCAGGTACAAAAGCAAGTGATAATGCAGGTCAAGCTAGAAAGGAGACAAAACATGTCAAAGATCACATTTTGCTACCGATGTTGCCTGCTGATTCATTCACCAGTTTCCTCAAGATCCAAAGAGTTCTCAAGATGATGGATCCAAACCTTCAAGTGATGATGAGAAGAAGGTTGATGAAGATCCAAGAAAAGATAGTGAAAGTATTGATCAAGAGAAGGATGATAATGTTAACAAGCCTAACAATGTCAGTTGCTATCATAAATAAAGTTTAATGTTTTTTTGGTGGAAAAACAAGCATTGAACTTCCAGATGATCCAAATATGCCTGCTTTGGAAGATATAAGCATATTTGACCTCTCAAGAGATAATGAAGATGTTGGTGCAGAGGCTGACATGAACAATTTGGATACAACAATCCAAGTCAGATTCCCCTATACCAACTACAGAATTCATAACGATCACTCTCAATCAAAGTAATTGGAAGATTTGCAAATCATCACACAAACAAAACATGTCAAAGGAATTTTGGGGAGCATGGGTTTGTTAGTACTATTCAACAAAGAACAAACCATAAAGACCTTCAAAACTGCTTTGTTTGCTTGCTTTTTATCACAGGAAGAACCCAAAAAGGTATTCATGCCATTGAAAGAATCCAAGCTGTATATAGGTATCAAGAATACTTCTACAAATCAAGTTCAAGAAGTTGGACTTTGGTGGATTAACCAACTAGAAAAAGGGCTATATCACTAAAATGGGTTTTAGGAATAAAAAGGGTAAAAGAGGAATTGTGATAAGAAATAAAGCAAGATTGGTTGCTCAAGGGTACACACAAGAATAAGGGATTGACATGATTTGAAAGGTCCCCCCCCCCATTGCTCCTTTGCCATAGAATTGAAGTAATTAGGCTATTTTTATCGTATGCTTCATTTAAAGATTTTGTGGTGTATCAATTGGATGTAAAAAGTGCTTTTCTCTATGGGAAGATTGAAAAAGAGGTGTATGGATGTCAACCACCAGGATTTGAAGATCTAGACTTTCCTGATAGAGTATATAAGGTTAAAAAAGCACTATATAGACTACATCAAGCTCCTAGAGCTTGGTATGAAACCTTGTTAACATATTTGTTGGACAATGAGTTTCAAAGAGGGAAAATTGACAAAACCTTATTCATCAAAAGGTACAAAGGTGATATTTTGTTGGTCCAAGTTTATGTGGATGATATCAACTTTGGTTCAACAAAGAAGGAGCTATGCAATGCATTTGAAAAGTTGATGCATGAGAAATTTCAGATGAGTTCTATAGGAGAACTTATATTCTTTTTGGGATTAGAAGTGCAATAGAAGAAGGATGGCTTATTTATTAGTCGGAAAGATAAAATATGTTGGTGACATTTTAAAGAAATTGGGTTTACAGAATTCCAAGACGGCTAGCACACAAAAAAACCATAGAAACTCAAAAGCCTTTGCTCAAGGATGAAGATGGTAAAGAAGTGGATGTTCAATGTATAAGTCAATGATTTGTTCATTGTTGTATCTACAACTTTAAAGACCTTACATCATTTTGCAGTGTGTCTAGAGCTAGAACCAGTCAATCCAAAAGTGACACACCTTCATAGCTGTGAAAAGGATTTTAGGTACTTTAAAAGGTCCAACCAAAATTGGGCCTTTGGTATCCAAAAATTCTCCTTCCTTTGATTGTTTACATACACTAAAGTGATTATGCAAGTGCAAGCTTTGATAGGAAGGTCTACAACAGAGGTTGTCAATTTCCTTAAGAAATAGATTAATAACATAGCAGTGCAACGAAAAGACGTTGGTTGCAAAATCCATAACAGAAGCTTAATAAGTGTCTGCTACAAGTTATGAGGACAATGCTTTGGATTCAGAATTAGCTACATTGATTATGTGTATAATTTTATGCATACCAAGAAATCTTTAATGACAATAACATACTATTTTCAAAATTAAAAATCTGTTTTTCATTCAAAAACAAAGCATATAGAGATTAACTTCATTTTATTAGGGATTTCAATGAAAAGAGCTGATATCAAAATGGTCAAAATCCATACTAACAAGAATGTTACAGATTTACTTACAAAAGATTTTGATGTAAGTAGGTTTCAATATTTTATTTCTAGTATTGAATGCTAAAAATCCTTAAAAACATTATCTCTTTATGTTTTTGTAGAGTTTTTGGATATGATTAGTACGGGTTATTCATGTCATTAAAAAGTTATGCTCTAAGTATAATTAGAGCTACATTGGTTATACTTATAATTGCTGAGATAATACTTAATGTTATACTTAATACTGTTAGGTATAATTAATACTATGATAATAGTGAAAATAGCTATGGCTTGTGTTTTCTTGGTTTTTGGACTAACATTTTGCAGAAAAAGCAAAGAAAAGTGTTAGATTGATAATGGAAAAGCGGTTATTAGAGAAAATAGACAAGAGTTTTGTGGAGTAAAAAAATAATTGAGAAGAAAAAAGTGCAGCAAAAAACAAAAAGAGAGCCGTGTGATATAAAAACAGACAGAGTGTATTAGTAAGAAAAAGAATTGAGAGAAAAAATGAGCATAAAAACAGAAAGAGAGATGTGTGATATAAAAACAGACAGAGTGTACAAGTAAGAAAAGAATTGAGAGAAAAAGTGAGTTAAAAATAGAAAAGAGTAATTACAGTATATTCTTAAAGGAAAATGCTGTTTGGAATGGAATGTAGTTATGCTGGTGACCAACAGTTACTGCTGCTAGCATAACTTACTGCTTGCTGGTTTAAGTTAATGATGCAACACATAATTACTGGCTGAGTTACTACTGTTGGGTTACTTACTACTGCTGGTGGAAGTTAATTCTGTTAGGCATAAACTTACTACTGCTGGTGATGGTTTTAATGCCGTTGAGGGTATTATTCATACTACAACAAAAAATGGATTCAATCACTCTTTGATAGATTTCATACTTTCCGAATACTCTCTATACACAAACCCAAACTCAATTTCATCGTTCAATCATCAAAACCAACACGTAAAGACTACCATAAAGTTTGCTGATTACTCATAACATGGTCACTTATTAGGCTAAACCCCGCTGAAAGTGAAGGGTTTGAGCAATTTGTGGAATTACTTAATGCACACACTATAACGTTATGCCCTACTATCAATCACCAACAATATATACTTCGTGCATTGAACAATTTCTATTCTGGGATAATGTTTAGAGTCGAAAACTACAATGGGGAAGTACACTTACAGCCCAAGTGATAGAAGAAAGATCATCAAATACTGAGTCTATGTAAGAAGAGAATCTATCAACAAAAGATATTCTGAAGGTATTGATTTGGTCTAACCCCGCCAATGCTATCATCTTTGAACAACCTTACATTACTGGGGAATGAAAAATTTCACGAGAAGCCTTATACTTCTATATAAGGAGCACTCTTTTCTCCCCACAATGGAAAGTTCCTTATTCATACTATCTACAATGCTAAGTTCTAAGATGCAAGCATGGAAAAGTTAGTACACTATGCTCTGCAATATATCTATTTAAGCTACAAACCAAAAAGAAGTTCAATTTTTTCAAAATACATTTTGAAAGTATGGTTAATGAACTTTGGAAAATGTGGGAATTTTTTGATGTAACCAAGAGTATGTTACAAGTCTTTTTGGGATAAGCAACTGGAAGGGATGCAAGTCACAGAGGATTTATGTAACACCCTCTCTACCCAAGAAAAAATAAGGGAATATTAAATGTGTAAGAGAAAAGGATTTCTTTTTGGTAGAGTCACACCCTTATTTCCAACCATGGTGGTACACAATCAAGAAGAAATGGGTGAAGGTTTAGCAATGTCAACTGATCCCTATCACACACCCACCATTATTCAACATCAACATCTCAACCCTAAAAGACTCAAAAACCTAGGAGGTCAAAGAAAAAGGACACTGTGGTACCTCAGCCTAGTGGTCCTACAACCAATGTAGCAGATGAGGCTATCAATAATGAGATGGATGACAGTTTGGTAAGGGCTGCCACTACTGCTTCTAGCTTAGAAGCAGAGCTGTACTATGGTAACATCGATAAGACCCAATCCAAGGCAACACCTAATGAACCAAGTTCCCCAGGAACTAGTTCAGGTGGTGGTCCCAAGCGCCAAGAAACCACGGGGGATACAATTGCTCAGACTAGGTCTAAGAATGTATCTAAACTTTCCAATGATCTACTGCTCGCAAGAGGTAACACACTTTGAAGTGGTGAGGATAGTCTGAAACTTTAGGAATTGATGTCATTATGTACAACTTTACAATCAAGAGTTCTTAATTTGGAGACTACAAAGACCACTCAAGCTACTGAGATTGCAAGTTTGAAAAGGAGAGTCAAGAAGCTAGAGAGGAGGAATAAGTTAAGAACTCATGGACTTAAAATATTATACAAAATTGGTTCATCAAGAAGGGTAGAATCTCTGAAGGATGAAGTTTTTTGGTGAAGGCGTATGCATCCAAATGGTGGAGGGATAGCTGGATATTTGGATGCTAATAAAGACATTTACTTGGTCAATGTTCAGACTGATGAAGATATGTTTAGTGTTACTGACTTAGATGGTGATGAGGTGATTGTTAAAAGTGTAGATGTTGTTAACACTGCTGGGGGACAAGAAGTGTGGTTGAAGAAGTTACTAACGTTACAATTCCAGTTAGTGTTGCTACAACTACAACAACTGAAATAACTGATGTTGAAATGACTTTGGCTCAAGCACTGGCAAAGTTGAAGAGTGCAAAACCTAAGGCTGATAAGGTTAGATTTGAAAAAAAAAAAATACAATAAGCCAGAGCAAGGTACAACAACACCAACACTTACAACAACAACTGATGCTTTTACAATTATAGCTGTTAGCACAAGACCCAGAGCAAAAGGGCTTGTTATTCATAAACAGGAGCAAGCACCTACACCAACAATTTCTTCACAACAATCATCACATTTTCAAGGTTCAGACAAGGGTAAAAGGCAAAACTTAAAACCAAAAACTAGTGTAAAGAAAATGTCTAAGAAAGAACTACTCAGGCTTGATGAAGAACTTGCCTTCAAGCTACAAGCTGAAGAAGAAGATGAAATGGCATTTGAGCTTCTTAGATTGGTCAAAAACAGCTTAAGGAAGGCTATGTACCTGAATGAAGTGTTTGGAAGCATCCCTCCCTAGGTGATAAAAGAAGCTTTCAATGAAGTACACATGATGATTTTTAATAAGAATCACAAGTATAGGAGGAAATTATTGGTGATTAAAAAAGCCTTCTTGAAGTTACTGCTGCTAAGTTAATGCTGCTGGTGTATAAGTTACTACTGCTGGTGCTAAGTATAATGCTGCTAGTACAAAAGTTACAACTACTCAAAGATTAAGATGCTGAAGAGTTTTCTACTAGTCATGAAGAGAATGGGATAAAGACTAGAAGAAAGGATAAAAGATAGATTGTAGATCAAGATTACTTATGTGATAATGTATTAGATTATTCATAAAAATAGTTCATAGAGAATATTCTAAGTTATTAGGAATATAATTGTAAATTCTACAAGGATTCCTTGAGTGTATAAAAGGAGTCCAAAGGCATAGAGTTTGATACAAAAAAAATTAATCATCAAATAAAATCTAGAAACTTTTGTATTGATAACGTTATAGTCTTAACGGTTTTGAGTGAAACCCTATTACTGGAGAGTATTCGTATTATTTGTATAATACTATGGAGCTTTTATTGTTGAATTAATTGTCGTTGTGTTTACTGTTTTATTAAGAAAGTCCTTCTAATATAAAAGATTGATTCCGCATAATCCTTTAATACACTTAACATAGTTTTACTATAGTGTTGTGTTATATTTATCTAATATAACTAAACCTTAAACAAGCTAGGAAATTTATCTAATTAAAGTGAGAGGATCCCAACAAAGGTATCTTAACTCCGAGACAACACGCCCTCAGTGAAGGTTTTGGACTTAGTTTTTGACAAAAAAATTACTAGAGGAGTGACATTTTAATTTGCATTTCGCGAATTAAAAATACTTAAAGTACTTCGGATGAAGTATTTAAGTTGTCACGACACGGAATGGAACACGGACTACAATAGGATATGAGACAAAAGAAGGAGAAGCGGACTAATATGATTTATGGAATGTGTTCCATCATTCCTAAACCAAGACGTAGATAGTTAAAACAATTCAACGTTTAAAGGGGTTTCCGTAAGAATTTCGGCGATTTGTCGAACGGAATGAGCCACTTTTTCGATTGAGAAATATGTCCTTTTTTATATAACACGAAGAAAGTGGTTGACGAATTTGTTGATGTGTTTGGTTTCGAGAATTTGCACGGGTTTAGCTAAGTGAAAACGCAGCCTTTATTGTCGCACATGATCGAAAAACGTCGTTAGACAAAATGCCCGTAGTACGATTAAGATGCTTGTTTTCATCCCTATATGCTTGTTGACATGCTTTTATCGATATCACTTACGAAAATATCTTTTGGTAGAAGATAAATATCAAGAGGACGGTTTTGTTTCTGATTACTTCGAGAACTACAGAAAAGTCCAAAAGTAAACATCCCACGAATGTACAAAAACCGCTAGTGCTCTTTCTGATCCACATATATCTCCACGCGCATAGATCAAAGTTGTCATAGTACTAAAGCAGTTTCTATAACCGGTCCCCTTAGGATACATAATCCTAAGAGTGTGGTTGCCTTTAATGTATCTGAAGATACGTTTAACCCTTCAATGTAAAGAAGGTTTTAGAGCCCTCTGGAAAGCGTGCACAAAGGCAGACACAAACATGATATCCAGCCCTACTTGCCATAGGTATAATAAATACCTATCATGCCACGATACTTGTACAGAATCTACCGACCAGCACGTCTTCGTCTTCGATGAGTTTGGTATCATAGGACATCTGGGGGTTTCATTGGTTTAGATTTCCTTCCTCATGGCAATTTCTTTAAAGCATTTCTTTATTAATTAGATTGATTAAAGAAGATACCATCTTCCATTTGTTTTATTTGTAGTCCAAGGAAGAACTAATACAACTCATCAATGCTCAACTCGAACTCGTCATTCATGATTTTGGCAAATTCATCACACAAGTCTTGACAATTCAAACCGAATATGATGTCTTCAAATATAAATTTGAACGATTATTAGGTTTGTACTTCTCTTCTAGTAAAAAGAGGTTAATCAACCATTCACATTTTATATTCATGTTAAATAAGGTAAAGATATTAAACTATCATACCATGCTATGGGATGATGTTTAAGAACCGAATAGAGCTTTCCTTTAGTTTATAAGAACATGATCCGAGTTTTTCAAATTCAAATGTAATCCTAGAGGTAGTGCCAGTATAACCTCCTCATTGATAAACCGATCATATATTAACTTTTACAATCCATGTTGAATATTTAAATTCCTAAAGCACAAGCATAAGCTAACAGTATCCTAATATGACTCAATCGGCAACTGTTTGCATAAAGTTTCATCATATTCGATTGCCCACTTGTTGATTATAATCCTTAGATTAACTAACCTAGGCCTATTTCGAGAAACCTACCGTCTCGTCTAACTTATTTCTAAACACCCACTTAGTTCCTATAATTTTCATATTCCTAGTTTGTGGAACTAACTCCTAAATGTTGTTACAATTGAATGATTTAATTCTTCTTGCAAGCGACTATCACAACTATCATCCGTTTAAGGCTTTCAATTCCACATTCTATGTTCTATATTTTTATTAGAATAAAACAAAAGAAGTTATTTTGGTTTTGGGCTTGTGATCTAAGGAGTTCTTTGGTTAAGTGATTCCTAAGGACATTTTCTATGGATGTGTTCCTAGAATCCTTATTATTAACTAATTTGACAATCTCTAAATTTCAAACCACAATGTCACTTTCTAGGTTTTTCTTTTCGTAACCTTAATTGCTTCTTCTTCATCTAAGACATCATCCACCAAGGGTGATGTCTTAGAGGGTGGAGGAGTTTCATCGAATGTTCACGTTTAGTGATTCAATTAGACTTTCCCAAGTGTGATTGTGTTTAGATTTATTCGGCTTTAATATTTTGAGAATTAACCTAAAAAGATACCTGTTGTATGACTTTGGGTCGAAACTATGTAAGGTATTTTCTTTAGTGTATTAGAATGAAGCACTTTGCTTCTAAACACTCTAAAGTAATCTAATGTAGTTTTTCCTAACCTTTTAATATTCGTTCAGGGTGTGTTTTCCTAAGATGTGCGTCTAATTAGGAATTGGTTGAAGAATGTATGTTGAAGTGACTACTACTGCGTTCACCAAAACATTTGTGGAAACGTTGCTCATTCAACATAGTCCTACTCGTTTCCTTGAAGTGATCCTATTTTTCCTTTCCAAACCACTCCATTGATTGAGAGTGTTGAGGAGCTGAGAAAGTTATGTGTAATACCATTAGCATAACAAAACTCTCTCAAATTGCTACCCCATTATCAAGATTCCCTACATTGGTCGGTCTTATGACACTATTGTACATCCAATAGGTTTTTGAATCTTCTTACTAAATATTTCGAATTGAACGTAAACTTCATTTAACCTTAAGGAATCATAGTCCAAGTATTACCTAGAGTATCATATCCTATGACTAAGGGATGTAGTGACGGTATTCCTCCATAACTCTGTACGGCGGATGGACCAAAGAGATCCATATGAAGGAGTTCTAAGCATCTAATCGTTAAGACTATATTCTTAGCCTTATGACTAGCATGAGTTTGCTTTCAAATTTTGCAAGCATCACAGAAGTGTTGATAAATCGGGGAAGTGTGGTTTGGGGGTTATGGCAGATAAAGATTTTTCAACTTAAGCATAGGTATAGTTTCTAACTAAATTCCTCAATGCTAACGATTGAAATGAGACGTATATTTGCGTGACCTAATCACCTATGCCACACTACGTGGAGTTTTCATCAATCGATTCTAGAATCTAATTTTATCTTTAGAAATCAATTTCCTAATTCATTACATATAAGCCCTTTCTTCTAAAACCACTAACCCTATGACCTTACCAACCATTATTAATCACTATCAGATCAGAGAAAAGTGTACTCTACATTTGTTATCACATATTTTTCCTATACTTAACAAGTTAAATCTTAAGTTATCTACATGCTCTACATTATCTATTTTGAGAGAGTCATTTAAAATTGTACCTTTGCCAATGATGTTACCATGAAGATTACTACCAAAAATGACATTACCTCCGTTGTATGCCTTGTAGCTTGAGAAGAAATTTCGGTTACCCCTCATGTGTTTGGAGCATCCTCTATCTTTATCCACTCATTCGTTCCCAACTCGACTCAAAGGCATTATCTATTTATATAAGGCAACACCTCAAAACATTTGGTTCCCCAATATCTAGGGGATCCAAAGTTGTTAGTGCTAAACATACCCATGTCATTTGATGTAATTGGTTAGGATTAGTAAAATGGAAGACACATTTCCCATGTCATGTAAACTTTGCGTGGGAAGTTTAGATTCAAGTTACCAGGGAAAACTACGAGGTTGATTTTGTCGACAATAATTTCTTTTGGTTGCGGTGTTTAGGACGAAGAAAATTATAATAACGTCTTCTGGGATGTGGAATTTTTGATTCTAAATTTGGTTTTGTAAAATCCAACTCTGGCTTTGACAATGGCTTATAGAATTGTTAACTTCATTTATCCACTAGCTACGGGAACACTTACATAGTAACTATACTGATGTTATGGTCTAGGACCCAAAATAGATTTTTGAAAGAACACTTTCTCCACAATCCAGGTGTGGTTCCTGGTGGAGCGGATCCCACATTTACTTTGAGGAGGGCGCGCTATATTAAGGGACCACCATCAGGGGACACCTTTTTCTGAGCTTTCACAAATTTTATTCTATGGTACCACTAGATGATGCATCAGAAAGAATTAAACCATCAACCAAGACTTTTCACCAGAGGTTTATGATTATTTTAACATTTCCATTTAAGCAATGGTGATTCTCTTTTCAACTTGTGATTAGTTTTTTAAGAGCTTCCTCTTTAAGCTTTTCAATTTCATTATTCAGCATATGACATTTTAACACATACCGAGATCAACACCTTGTTTTTCTCGGTGGTAGTACACTAGTTTCTTTTTAGAGTAACACACTCCTAATTTTAAACCTCTATTTCTAAAAGCAATCTTTATGGGCTTTTAAGTCTTTTATTTTTAAGTGATTATCTTCCACTCATTTGTCGAAACAGTTATCCCCCCCCCTCCCAATTAATTTCATTTACTAATATAAACTCATCCTATATACGAGTTTTCAATCACTAAAAGTGAAGATAGGGATTCGGAACTTTACTCACTTGATGCTCCTAAGAGCGCTACTAGACACGATTTCCATTATGACATTCTCATCATCTGTTCTTTTCACCGCTAACACTTCCATAAGCTCCAGACAAATGCTCTTTGGTTCTTGAGTCTTTTCGTGGTTTTGGACTATTCTCTAAAAGATGATTCGGTCGCCGCATCTAAAGCATTTCTACACTTTTACCGTTTTGTCGTTGTGCTCTTTGGAAACGTCTTTTGTCTTTCGAGGTTTTCTCACGAATCTAACCTATTCTCTTAAAAGACATTCTTGAAGTCTTTACCAGCCATGGGCGTATTCTTCTCTTCTACTAGTCCTGAAGTCGAACACTATTTATCACTAGATTCTTTCTTAGCCTTTATAAGACAAGAAATTTACTTTTAAACCCCTTTTTTGCTTTGACACAATGAAATTGAGCGGAATGAGCAATTGACTTGAAACAACTTGATGACGACCTAATTTTCTTTTTTTTTTTTTTTTTTTTTTTTTTATGAACCTATTTTTTCAATTTTTTTTTTTTTCTTTTAGTTTTTATTTGTTTTTTTTTTTTTCTTTTTTTTTTTTTTTTATTTTTTTTTTTAATGTTAGTATTATTGAACTGAAAAAGTCGAAGACTTTGAGAGAACGAAAACGAACCCACTAATTTTTTATTTGGTCGAGAAGAACGACGAGGGAGCTGGAACCCCTATTTTTTCTACTTTTTTTCTTATATTTATTTTTTTTCTTAATTTTTTTTATTTAATATTATTTTATTTTATTTATTTTTTTGATTTTTAAGATTATGAGAAATTGGACCACTAGAGACAATATTATTCTATTTTTAAATTTTTTATTTTTTTTTATATTTATTTTTTTTTATTATTTTTTTTTTTTTCTTGATATATTTTTTTTTTTATTATGTTTTTTTTTTTATTTTTTAATAATATTTGTTCTTTATTTTATTATTTTTTTTTCTGATTTTTATTATTTTTTTATTTTTATTTTTTTTTTTTTTGTTTTTTAACTTTAAATTTTTATTTATTTTTTATTTTATTTATTTTTGTTATTTGTTTTCGGAATCTTCTTATGATCATTTCGTGAACTTTCTAAAGGTTCCCGATAATTCAACAAGAGATATTGATGTTAAGTCCTTTTCGACACTTCAATACCTTGACCTTTGGTCCTCCCTTTGTGGGATGTAGAGCCCTAATAAATTTCCTAACATACTTCTCGCTAGAATAACCTTCATCAAGAGCTTTTAGACTAGTAATAATAGTATTAAATTCATCTTTGAAAATGACGAATTGTTTATATTGTTGAACCAAAAGGTCGATTTGTTATCTATGACTTGACTAATACCTTGGTGTGTGATTAACAATGTTTCCCAATTTCTTTTTGCCAGTGATACACATGAAAATTCTTCATATCTTTTCTAGCAAAGCATTATGAAATAACCCATTTCGCTTCATACTTTTTCGCGAGTCTCTTTTAAGAACATACAATCGCTTGTTTTTCAAAAGGGATAACTCATCTAATTTAGTTTCTCGGAGATTTTTTTGAACGGGATAAAAATCACCTGTTTGGTAATAACTTAGCCTAAAAATCTTAGTCTATTGATTAACATATGTTTCGAATCTATTTTTCTAATAAATAAAACTATCACTCAAAGATGGTGGTCTTTGCATAGATTGCCCTTCTAGATATTTGTCGGAATCCATAGATCGATCCAAGCTTTAAAATACAGTATATTTTAAAGAACTTGAGTGACCTTGGCTCCTGATACCAATTATGGGAACTAGAAGGGGAGGTTGAATAGTTTACAGTTTCATTTTCATTTTACAAGACTTTGTTTACAAAATATGTAGATTCGAGTTGTACGTTTAACCAATTCACAATATGAACAAACAATATAACAATTTAAACTAAAGCTAAATAACAATGACAATAAAAATAAAGGAGATTGAAGAAAGAATAATCAAACCAAGACACAAGATTTATAGTGTATCGGCTACGGAGCTCTTTCTATTCTTTTGCGCCCTACTCAACTCCCCCGAGTATCCTACACTAGATTTCACTATGTCAAACCACTCCCTTCAGGCGGAGAAAACCGTTTACGCCCAACCACACACGTCGCTTTAAGTTATTTTTCGCACCTAAGCTAAATGTCGAGTCCAAATCCTAGCTAGAACCAATCTACCACTTCACAATCAATACACAATCACTAGATCTTACACTATCGAACTTAACACATATACCCGAAACATACAAAAAACACAAGATAATTACAATAGAGATTTGGTACTTAAAAGAAAAGAGGAGAGATCACTAATCAACACTTTGTTTTTGAGTGTTGTTATGTCTTGGTATATTGGAACTTTGGCGAATACTAGTGTTTCAACTCTTGCACTTGAATGAGAGGGAAGAGATGAAAAGAAGAGATTAGATTACTTGAAACAAGATAAAGAGATGTTAGTGATCAAGATATTTAGTGAGAGAAAGAAGGTTTTAAGAGAGAGAAAAAAATGTGAGAAAATTCGTGCAAAGAGGTCTGATTTTCAGTAAGGGATGGAGCAGTATTTATAGGCAGAAAAATCCAACGGTAACTGGCGGCGGTCCCGGTGGTCCCAGATATATAAGGGTGCCGCCAGGCCTAAAAGGGGGCCGCCAGGTAGACTCCGCTCTCTTTTTTGTCTTATTTTGTGAGGTAATGTGTATCTGGTATAGAAGCATCAGTTTTGGGGGGAAAAATAGAATTTCAAATTTTAAAGTTTTTAAATAAAACTTTTCTTTTAATTAGAAAATATTTTTGTATAATTAAATTTTGTTAAAAAAATCATTTGTAAAAATGTAAGTGATAGGAAGAAAAAATTTCTTGATCACTAATCATGTTAATGAATTTGTTTGTTCATACCTTAATGATTACTGAATCACAGAAATGTGAATTTACGATTAATATGTGTAAACGTATTAATTTTATCGTAAACGATTTTACAATTTTAGTTATTATCAAAAAACATTGAGAGGTCGTAAAAATATAAATACTGTTTTAGATATTATATGTATACCCAAGATATATATATATAATAGTAAAATATATATATATATATATATATATATATATATATATATAATAATAACAGTATGGATCCATTAAAGTAAATTTACAAATAAGAAGTTGTTATAAGTAACTAAAACCACACATTTGAGATGCAACGACTTGCATTAGATGCATTTTTATTCATTTAGATGCACCATTTTGAGTTTTGAACGTTAATTTGATGCGTAGATGGTGCAAATTGATTTTCATGATTTTGGCACATGCAGAGGAACAAAAAACCGGAGAAAAAATGAAATGCATCTAATATACGTATATGCATCTAATTAAAAGCTAGAAAACACATTATGATGCGTTATAATGCATCTAAGATTATAGAGATGCATCTAATTTAAGTCGGTGCATCTCGGATTTGCGGTTATAGTTACTTCTTATCCTTCTTATTTTAAGAAAACTTCTTATTTGACCCTAACTCTATATACTAGTACTATAACCCGCCCAACGGGCGGGTTCGGTTCATAATTTTATTGATGAGACAAAGTTTGTCGTTTAGTTTTAATGGTTGTCGTTTTTGTGTGAACACATAATCTTTATTCCTTTTTTTGTTTTATTCTTAAGAGTGTGACATATAGCTGTTGGAGTAAGAATTCCGTCTTTGTTAAAATTAAACCGACCTTTGAGGCCTTGGCTTGCCTCTTAGTAATTGTTATTGTGAAGTTGCAAATATTGAAGTTTCGAATCTCTATTTTTTTTAGATAATATATTAGTTGTATAACTTAGTATGTTTACTTCAAATGTATCAATTGAAACAACATTTTAGTTACATCTCTATCCGTATATACAAAGCACTTTAACTTTTATTAATAGTTTTTTTATCCATGTATTTAGTGTTTCTTTTATTTGTCTATTTTAGACTAAAGCTAATGATTACATAATTACATTTTTTAATTAAGTGTGCTTTGGCCATATCTAGTCTAGGACACATACATGATACAAATCTACTAAGTACCACCAAGCCCTTGCAGAGGAATGTTTGTATGTTATACTTTTCAGAGTCCTATTGATAAACATTTTATAAAGAAATCGCATACTTACCACCAAGCCCATGCAATCATCGACAACACATATGGTCTCATTTTAGCACCTCACCAACACCTTTTGCATCATCAAACAATAGCCTCCTAAAAAAAGTAGAGAAATCAAAGACATTAGTTTATTATATATAAACAAAATATGTATTTGGAATCATTAGAAGTAATAGGTATTCTTCTACAGATTAGCCTAAATATAGTTTTTCAAAATGGCCAATGCTTAAAACAGATGCTATCTAGAAGCGCAAGTGAAAATCATACCTATGGAGCATTAGTTCTATTTGGCCATTCACTAAACTCGAGCCACCTACTGCACGGTCCACCAATACTGAGAGTTCCTTACTTCCATCCTCGACATAAGCTCTAAGGTTTATCTAAGCAATCATGAGTACACAGCGATACAAATTAAAAAGGAACAAATAAGAGAAAACAGATCAACACCCGACATCGTAACGCCCCGGCCCTTTTTGTGCACTACCCAGGCCAATGCCTCAACATGAGCCCAAAGTGTCACACCCCGCCAAGGCGGAAACGCGAGGCGTAAACAAGAATGTATATCATCACAACACATGGTGTCTATATAGAGGATACTAAAATGAATACTAAAGTAAAGCAAAGACACAAAGTGTCATAACAATACCCAAAACCTAATTGTGTCTTTATTAATGAGAAAGAGGTCTCGTCAATAAATGACATGCAAAACATAATCCAAACAATTCATGCAAACGCAATTATTCAAAACAGAAAGCATAAACAAACTCCAAGCATCCTATGGTCTCTTCTAGCCACTGCGCTCTATCTTAGCACCATTAAGCTCACCTGAAAATGATGCTTAAAACCGTCAACACAATGGTTGGTGAGAGTCATAGGTTTAAGACACGCAAAACAAACCTTTAAATCCAATTACTGTGATAAATAAAACATAACATAGCAGGACATACAACGTACTATCATACAAGCTAACATGCAATCACATCAATCCACATTGAGATATTCACGCTCAATCATCACAAACATAAAATCAAAACGTACAATAATGAGACGATCACGCTCACTATCCACAATCCACAGTAATGAGACGGTTACGCTCACTAGTAACAATCCACTGCAATGAGACGGTCACGCTCACTACTAACAATCCATCAATGCCTTGAGACGGTCATGATCAAGCACAACAATCCATATCATATTAGCAAGTAGCACATAACATATAATAGTCTCGTATAGCCCATGCTATCACACCCCGCCAAGGCAAAAACACGAGGCGTAAACAAGAATGGATATCATCACAACACACGGTGTCTCTATAGAGAAAACTAAAATAAAAGCTAAAGTAAAGCAAAGACACATAGTGTCATAACAATACCCAAAACCTAACCAAAAATCCAAAAGGCGTCTTGACTAACCCTCACAAGGAGGGTACGTAACCCTAAACTATCCCAAACCTGTAACGTATACCTCGGTAAACACGGGTTTCGCGTATCCTGTAGCTATCCCTACGAATAACTGCCCCTTCCATACACAACCCATGTACGCACAGCCAAATATGCTCCCATGTCTGAACCCATACCTTGTAGGTCTTTTTGCAGATCCAACTGGATCTGTGACCTCCTTTGTTCGTTGGATCGAGGACTATCCCCTCCCAGATTGACTGAAAATGCCTTCCCATGTTGGTTCTTATGATAGAAAGGGGGGTCCTGATAATTTCTTACACCTCTTCGAAGGAGCTATTCGTATGCAAAAATGGCTAATGCCTATGGCCTGTCACATGTTTACATATACCCTTAAGGATTCTGCCTGAATATGGTGGAATAGTCAAAAAGCAGGTAGTATTATCAACTACGAAGACCTAAAGGCAAAGTTCCGATCACACTTTAGCCAGCAAAATAGGTTCACGGAGACGCACTTGGCAGTTCACAACATCAAACAAAGAGAAGATGAGAGTGTCAGAGCTTTCGCCACTAGGTATATAGATGACACCTTACAGATTTTGGGCCTACATGAAGACCAGCATATTTTCTAGTTTTGTTCATGGTTTGAGAACAAGAAACTTGGTCAAACACCTTTCCACAGACCTTCCATTCACTTACAAGGGTTTGATGGAAAAGACCTAAACATGGATTAAAGCAAGAGAAGTTGCCACTAATGGAGCCCCGAATGATCAGAGGGATCACTTCAAAAGGTCCCAGGAAAAAAATGGGTTGTGCCTCCCTGGGACAACAGACGTCAGGGTACAGGAAAAGTAGATGACAGAGGTTCTCACCCGTACCGGGGACCTAATCACGGATTGCTCTCCAGCCTATCTAAAAGTCCAAGAGAGATTCTCGCCATAGAAAAGGTAGCCAGAAGCTTCGAGCAGCCTCCTCGTATGTTGGGAAGCAGGCGATCACGAGACATGTCCAAGTACTGCTACTTTCATGAAGACCATGGACACGACACTAACGATTGCCGACAACTAAGGAGCCAGATCAAAGAAGCTGTAAAGTCAGGCCAACTCTCCCAAAAGGGGTCAAGAAGGAAAGGACAAAAACCTCTTATAGCCAACGGAGAGAGAAGAAAGAAAAAAGCACTACTCCAGCTGAAGCACCTATACTTATGATAAATTAGGAGGAAGCTTGCATAATGAATAGTATATCTAAAAGCCCCACCTTTGAAGGAAGGGAAAATCACATTTCCCCCAGTAACGAAGGGTAGCAACTCCTTAGCACCCGTCGTCATAAAAGCTAAGATCTTCGGAAGGAAAATAGATCGGGTACACATGGATAGTGGTAGCTCATGCGAGGTCATCTAAGAACATTGTTTCTTTAAATTAAAGCCCTCTATCTAAGCATCTAAGGTGGATTCGCAACTCCCGTTTTGTTAGGAACAAGAAAAGTGTCGGTCACTTCCATGTATATCGGTAGATAGCTCGTTTAGTTATTTTTGGAACCTTAATAGGCTAAGTTTACGGAAAAGCCCAAGCCAAAGCCCCATGAAAATCCCACCTAGCCACCACATTAAGGGTATTTATACACCCTCCATGCCTTGAAAGAGTGGGTTGGTTAGTTCATTTTCTCACACACATAATAACCCATTCCATTTACTTTCTCTCTCTAAGTTCATCCAACCCACTCTCTCTCTAGTTCTTGCATAAATCAAAGATTACTATTATTCTACAATTGGTATCAAAAGCTATGGAGTGGCGTGTTTAGTTTTTGTGTTTATTTTTTTGGTCCGTGTGTTTTTCTTGTAAAACTCGTCCTTTCTTTCATTTTTTTCTTTGTTTTCGAAGCACAAGTATACACTAAAAGATCATTTACTTTGGTAAATTTGATCTAGTATCTTGATGATATAGGTGTACAAGCTTTGAATCAAGAAAAACATCATTTTTGGTACTTTTGTGTTCAAAAACCTTTACAAATAACAAAATCTTGATTTTAAATTTTTCGGCTTAAAAACCTTAAAGTTTTCATTTTTCTTGTTCCTATAGGGTTAGCAACATTAGTTATACAAGATTTTTTGCAAAAAAACCGATCAAAAAAGTATCTTTTTGTGTTTTTGAGATTTTGAGTTTCGTCATTGTTGGTACCGAACACATCTAGTTAGTTACTATCGAACAACTACTAACGAACACTCCAGTTTGTTAGTATCGAACACCTACTTTACCCCTGAACAACTCCTTGGCATATAGTACCCCGAACAACTACTACCAGAACAACTCCCAAGGCATTATTACCTGGAACAACTACTACAAACACCTCCAAGTCGCAGTTAGTACCGACAACAACTATACGAACCAAACTCCAGGGTAGTTATATACCGACAACTCCACCACAACTAAATTTTAAAATTATACCGATTATTTCCTTTGACTTGTAAAATTCCGTGAAACATTAACTTGTTATTTCCCCAGTTTTTGTCAAGAAATTGTAAAATCCCTGTGTAGTTTTAAATGAATATTCCCAAGACATTAAAAGACACTTAATTAAACACAATTTCTATCTACCACCGATCGATCATAACAATAATCTTTTGAACCCACTTTGTTTGATCCCTAAGTCACAAGATCTTAATAAGCTTGTTAAAGCCTTTAGTTATACTTAGAAAGAATCTACAACAACTATGATAGAAACCCTGAGTAATATATAAAGATTATGTGGAAACTAATCTTTATACACCAAAAGAAACAATGTAACAGTAACACAAACTTTCTATAAACTTCAATAAAATGAATGATTCACAATAACAAAACTATATGTTTTTGCCTAATAACTATGATTTATCCTATCTAGGATGCGTCTATTTTAACTATGCCGTAAGGTCCTTTTATACACCAAGAAAACCATAATGGGCTTACAAAACGCGTTAAGTGATCATGCTTATCTATTCCTAATATAACTCATGCATATCACATAAGCAGTACTAATAAACTAACTAACAATACTAATTTACACTGACAGTACTAACATTGTAATGACAGTACTAACTATAACTAGCAGTACTAATATTACAACTAGCATACTAATGACTTAGTTTATATTCTTTAATCTTTACTAGCAGTATAAATCTTCAATAGCAGTACTAAGTCCATCAGCAGTATGAACTTGTAGAATATTTTAATTCCCAACAATCCTCCCCTAAACTTGTGATTTATCTCCAAATCATCAAGTTTCTTGAATTAAATCTTGTTGGCTCTGAGAGGATTCTTCTAAACACTTCAGCTTCTTGGTTTGTTGGCTTCTATGAAAATTTTCTTGACTAAGTCTCTTGCTGCCTCACTATCTTCTTCTACTTGCAATCTTCTTCCTTGCATCAAAGCCATAACTGCAGTTGACAATAGATATATCTTTGCAGCTTCCATAGTACATCATCTTTCAAATAGTCTTTTTAATTCAACCCATAAAGCTTTCTCCATATCTTCAGTGGGCAAACTGTCAGTACTATTCATCTTCTTTCCTGATTAGCTTTGAAAGTCTTTCTCATTACATCAAGATGAACTATCAGAACTTATCTTCCTTTGCATCTTTCCACTGTCTCTACATCTTCATATTTAGTTTTTTTTACATCCTCCCATGTTTGGAAGGATCCTCTAAGACCAAATCCTCTTCTTCATGTGAAATGACCACCTTTGTCTTTCTCCTCTTTTGTTGTAGACTTGAGCTGATCTTCCAAATGTTTTACCTTGTTCACCAACTTTGTAAGCATCTATTACCAAAACTTACTTAAGTCTGTTTGAGATCTTGCTCTAAGTTGGTACTTTTTCAGATAGTTAGAGTACACAATATCTGTCTTATTTCAATAAAGTAATCTTCCTGCCCTCACACATCCAGGTGTTTAACCTCCTGATAGTATGGTGGATTCATTAGACCTTTTAGAATGCAGCCCTCAAACCTATGTTTGTGAGCATCTAAAACCCCAATATTGGTAAACTTGGCACGGGACCTCACTACCTGAACTAAATCCCAAGGACTTAATCCATAAGTGTTGCCATGGATATGGGTCTTAGATTTATGTTAACCTATTACCCACTGTCCAGCTCTGCTTCTAACAAGAAGCAGTAGTGCAGGCCCTTTCCATTCTGTCAACCAACTTCCTTATGGACAGCCTCATCACCACCTTTGTCAGGGGGACCACCAGCTGAGGTACCTTATGTCCCCGACCGTCTTTTGATATGCTAGATGTATTGAATTCTTTTACCATACTTTTGATGTAACATATCCCTTCCTTTCATGCTTGACTGGCATAATTGACATAGTACGGCCTCCCCCTCAAACAATACTTTCTCCTGTGATATAACTCAATCAATTTTGCTTTTAGCCTGCCAAATGTTAGTTATCACAAAACCAAGAAAAACACAATCCAAAGCATTTTCTTAACTAGCAGTATTAATTTTTAAACCCACCAGTATTAACAATTTTCCTAACAGTATTAACTTTTTCTCCAATAACCATGCAACAACATGCCTCTATTTATCACAAACACACTAGAAAGAATGATCTATGGTGATCTATATATATAATATAGGCAAACAATCAACCAAATACCCTTAGCTAGGGATTGGTTAAGAATTCACAAAATAAAATATATATCCGGAAGGATGATTTCTCGGGTCGATAATGTCCCAACGATGTGTGCGATGAATCGAATGACGGATAGATAATCTATGTTTGAATATTACAAGATTATGATTGATTTTCTATTACTTAACAAGTACAAATGCAAAAATCCAAAAGCAAAACATAAAACGTAAACAGATTTACCTTAAACCCTAAAAACGTTGACTGTAAAACACGCTATGCAAAAAACCTAAATTATTCAATTTTAATCCTAAAATGATTATTTAACTATTAAAATTGGTCCTGAGTTGACTAAACAAGGAAAGTTTAAAAAACTAGATCGAAAACCGTAGTGATTAAGACTAAAAAAAACAGTCAAAACAAGAACGGTATTCGAATCCCGTTCTTAAAAATTAACCTTTTGAAAAAATTGAACCCTACGAAAGCTCTAAATTTTTCTAGACACTATTTGATACAGAAAATTTAAAAAAAATATATTATATTTTTTTGACTTTTTTATGTTATTTTTTATGAATTTTCTATCAAGTTTTTAATGAAAATTAAATCTAAAAAAATGCTTAAACCTATTTTTAAAAATATGAAAAAAAATTAGGAAAATTACTAGACTAATTTGTCCTAGGAAAAATAAGCTGTACCCCAAACAGCTTATCCCAATAAGCTGTAAAAATCAAAACAGCTTCTTGGTGCTTAAAGGGCCAAAAATCCCTTCAATTAATAAATAAACCAACTTACCGACCTGATGATCCTATTGTAGCACAACGGTAGAGTGTGTTGGGTTATAAGGGTTGATGAGTGTTGAGGTCTTGGGTTCGAGCCCAGGCTCCCCGGGACTTCCACTTATCCCCTTTTATTATTTTAATATTTTTTTTTCAAAAATTTAAAAAGCAAAGTTGTAAACGACTTAAAAATAAGCGCTTTTAAAACTTTGGAAATTTTCATGAAAGCTTAATAATAAGCTGAAAATCACAAATAAACGAAGACAGAATGGCTTTCAAGCTTAATGGCTTATAGGACTTTATCTTTTTGACTTTTAAAAGAGCAAATAAGCAAACTAAAAAGGAGAATAAGCTAAATTATAATAATCTAATCCTAATAAGCAAATACAGATGAAATTAAGCTAAATTAAAAGAAAAATAAGCTAAGAGAAAGCTTAATGAGCTCTGATGCAAACAGCAACAAGGGTAGGCAACTTTGGGCTTATAAATAAGCCTAAGAATGGAACCTTATGTACCTATAAGCTAGAAAAAGGAAAAGAGGACATAAAAAGCTACAAGAAAAAGCTATCTATAATTTTTTTGAAACAAAAATAAGCTATGAAAAAGCTGTTTGAAAACAGCAGTATTAACTTTTAAGTTAATACTGCCAGAACTGACTTATCTTATTTTTTTGAGTTTTAGACAAATTAAGCAACACAAATTGATATAAATCAAATCAAATACACATAGCATGCACAATAAGCAAGACGAACAAAAAGAATCTTATTATGAAGCTACCAAATAAGCCAAAATTGGCTTTTTATAAAAGTTTCAACACGTAAGAACCAGAGGAGAATCATTTGAGATTCAAAGCCAAGATTGGGTTTTCAGGCTTAAAATTAAGCTAGCAGATGGATTCCAAAGGGAATGGGGCTTATAGGGGCTTAAAGCCAGGCCTGAGGGCTTATTAATTCAGAAATCTCTTTGGAGTTTGGATCACAAATGAGCCTAGAAGAGGATTAGGAATTAGGCTATTCTTCTCAGCATCTGCTGCATTTCTTAAAAGCTCAAGAAGGCTCTTGCCAAGCCATATAAATAAGCTAACCAATTAAGCTTCAAATTAATAGAGATAGGTACCTAATGAACTTATGGGTGCAATTTCTTTTTTGGGTAAGAACTTGGCTTTTCTGGTTGTCCAGAATTATGTTAACAATACATGGGGAAAATTTGGATTGGAAAAGTTAATGAAAACAGATGATGGTGTGTACTTGTTTAAATTCTCGTCCTCCAAGGGTGTTGCATAAGTGTTGGAACGTGGTCCATGGATGATTCGTAAATCGCCTATTATTCTTACACAATAGTCGTCCTTGTCTATGAAGAAAGGAGAGGTTACTAAGGTTCCAGTTTGGGTAAAGTTACATGGTGTGCATGTTCTTGCTTACTCGGAGGATGGCCTGAGCTTGATAGCTACCCAAATAGGAAAACCTATTATGTTGGATGCATTTACTAGTTCTATGTGTGCTGATTCGTGGGGTCGTATTAGTTTTTCCCGTGCACTTATTGAAGTTAGTTCTGATTCAGCCCTTAAAAGTGAAGCCATTATGGGTATTCCGAACGAAAAGGGTGATGGGTATATCAAGCAAGTTATCAGAGTTGAATATGAGTGGTCACCACCGCAATGTACTGATTGTAAAAAAATTTGGCATTGTACTTCCCAATGCCCAAAGCGTGTTATGTCTGATGGTCTTAAATCCACGCCTATGGCCCCTAAGCCTAGATCTGATATGGACAATGATGAGGGCTTTGTTGAAGTTAAACGACGAAAGAACAAGAAGAAAGCTGGTCCTAATCGAAACATAAGTGGAATTAACCTTTCTAAGTGTAAGCCTAATGTTCAATATCGTCCCGTCTCTAGACAGGGGAAGGATAATGATGATGCTTCTAAGACAGCAGCTAATGGTCAAAAGAAGGGTTCTCTTGATCTTAAGAACTCTTTTGATACACTTATGGAGAATGATAATAATCTTGAGGAAGGTGACGTTGGTAGCTCCCAGAATGTGGATGGCGTTGATAAAAATGAGATATTAAGAACATAAAAACCTTATAACTTAAGAAACCTTTTTTTTGTGATCAAACAAATATTAAACTTAAGATCAAGATATTAAGAACATAAAAACCTTCGAACTTTTCATTAACTTTAAAAAAGGTACATTGCTAAAATTGAAATTGCATAAGGATAAAAGACATAAGCTAAAAACTACCCTCTTTAAGGCTTACAATGAGACTTATTTATACTAAATTAGTGAACTATCTAGGTCTTCTCTTCTTCTTTCTTCTGTGTTTCTTTTCTGAGAGAGAAACCCGAGTGTGTTTGTTGTGTGAGGTGAATCAAAGCTTCAATCTTGGCCCTTGAACATCCATGTGCTTTCTTGATCTCATGGCAGTCGTTGGATTGTTCTTGAAAGGAGTGGGATCGCCAACATGGCAAGGTAACATTTAACTAGGGTTTTAGTGGAGAGGGGGTGAGGGTATTACCCATTGAGGTTTTGGTGTTGCAGGGTAAAAGCGGGGGAAGACAACATGTGACCCTGTTCTTGGGTTTTGTTGGCGGGAAAAATTGTTTTGGGAATAACAGGGGTTGGTTTGGTGGTTTGGCAATATTGGCCCCTCATAGATATACACACCCTTGCACATTAGGTCCTTGTGGTGTATAACTTTTGGTAAGTTGGCAAGAAAGGTCCCTCCAAGTTATATGTAGTATTGCATCGTAGGTCCTTTGTGACATATAACTTTGTGAATTTGGCAGATACAGTCCTTCAGCCATATATGAGTTATTGCAAAATGAGTCCTTGTGATCTATATCTTTAGGGTTTGGCAGATTTGGCCCTTGAAGTTATAAATACCATTTTTGCACTTTAAGTCCTTATGATTCAAGTTTGATGACTTGACAACTTCAGTCCTTGAAGTTGTATTTTGACTTTGACTTTGTCAGGGTTGACTTTGGCTTTGACTTTTTCTTCTTTTCACGCTCTTTTCATTCTCGTGCTTGGCTTTGTCGTTTTTAGCTTTGTTTTTGTCCTTTTCTTGAATATCTACTTCCTGCACAATACAAATGCAAAACATACAAATACAATGTATTTTTGGTACGTTTTTAGTCATTTAAGTCCGTTTTTGATGGAAAATGGTATGTGTAATTAAGCACATACCAATAAGCTACCTAGAATCAAACAAATTCACATAGCATTTTTGACAAGTATAATATAAAGCACATAAAGATTCATAAACATAAAAGGAAGAATTAGCTTGATTTTAATGGATGATCTTTGTTTCACGACCACAAGATAAAGATCCACCATTGAGGCTTTGTCTATCGATGACCTTCCCTCACAGGTTACTTATGTACACCATCATACTCCTTATATTAAGTAAATAATCTTCTAGTACTGATCATGTGCTTATAGCAACCACTATCCACAATCTAATTAACCGATTTAAGCTTATACCTCACAAACATGCACTTCAAAAACGTAGTATGATGGTTGGGTCCATTGGTTTTAGCATAAAACGCTCCTAAGTTATACATTATTGGGTCTTGAAGTAAGACACTAAGTGTCTCAAGACCAAACCTTGAAAACGTAGACCAAGTGTTGTTTCAAAATTTTCTTTGGTTTTGAAATCTTGTTCCAAACTTTTGAGGGTTTTGTGGTCTAAAAATTTTTTGGTTTGGGTAGGAGTTGTCTTTCCTTTGGGATGAGTTATATTGATGATGTGAAGACCTTTGGTTTTTGAAAAAGTTTCTTCTTGATGAAGATTGGTTGTTTTGAGAAAAATGTCTTTGATTATATGAAGTTGAAGGTCTCATATTAGGTATTGGTAATAGTGGTCTATGGTCAACTCGAGGTTTAATATATCCAAGTCCATAGTGTGAAACCGAGTTCTAAAATTTTTTTTTGGTTTCATTTATTATAACGGGTAATTGAGTACCTTGAATGT
>BQNB010067188.1:4953-34287 GCA_026074375.1 Tanacetum coccineum | reverse complement strand
AAACTTGATAATCAAATAATTGACCCTACACGACAGCACATCAATATACTACGAGTTACCACCACTACTCGTCCACTTCCTGTGTCAGACGTTTTAGCGTTTTCGGAGACATGCTTCTCATTCCAAGCTTTTCGATCATGAAGTTGAATCTTTCTCGTAGTAAGGGTTTGGTGAAGATGTCAGTCAATTGATATTCCGTTCGAAAAAAGTATAGTTTCACTATTCCATTCTCCACTTGCTCCTGTATAAAATGGTAGCGTACATCGATGTGCTTAGCTCTAGAGTGGTGAACGTTGTTGCAGCATAGAGCAATCGTACTTTTGTTGTCGCAGTACAGAGGAATCTTATTGAATTGAAACCCATAGTCTGTTAGCTGTGATCGCATTCATAGGATTTGAGCACAACACCCAGATAAGGCAATATATTCAGCCTTTGTACTCGAGACCGCAGTTATCTTTTACTTCTTGGAAGACCAGCTAACAAGTTTATCACCTAAGAATTGAGCGCTTCCTGATGTACTGCATCTAGTGTCCTGACACCCTGTGTGATCTGCGTCTGAATATGCTGTTAGAGACATATCGGTATCCTTAGAGTAACAGAGACCCATGTTAATGGTTCCCTTAAGGTATCGAAAGATCCGCTTAACCGCATTTAAGTGTTTTTCGGTAGGCTTTGCCTGATACCGGGCGCATAAGCATACTGCATAAATAAGGTCGGGTCTACTGGATGTCAGATACATGAGGGATCCAATCATGCCATGGTAAAGTGTAGCATCAACTGGTGTCCCCTGTAGATCTTCATCCAGTTTATTCTTTTCCACTATAGGTGTGTCTACAAAATCACTAGTTAGCAAACCATATTTTTTAATAATTTCAGAAGCATATTTTGATTGGTTTAGAAAGATGCCTCTGGGACTTTGAGAGATTTGTAATCCTAAAAAGAATGACATCTGCCCCATCATCGACATCTTGAACTTAGTGGTCATCAGATTAGCAAACTCATTACACAAAGCAGTATTAGTGGATGCAAATATGATATCGTCAACATAAATTTGTACCAGTAATAAGTCGTTTCTTGCTTTTCGTGTTAATAGTGTTGGATCCACTGCACCTTTGAAGAAATGTTGTGAAATGAGGAAACTTGACAGCATGTCATACCATGCACGTGGTGCTTGTTTGAGACCGTAAAGGGCCTTTTTGAGCTTGTACACATGCGATGGGTTGTCCTGATCAACAAATCCTTCTGGTTAAGAAACGTAGACCTCTTCTTTGAGCTCGCCATTTAAGAAAGCCTTTTCGATGTCGTCTATTTGGTAGACATTGTATCTTATGAGCGGCATTTTGCTACTATAACGGATGGCCTTCTATTCTAGTAAGAACTTGGTGCAAATGATTCCTCGAATCGTTCCCTCTTTTGCCTGAATCCTTGAGCAACTAGTCTAGCCTTATTCTTTAGTACCCTGCCAAATTCATCTGTCTTGACCTTATAAATCCATTTTATTTTGATCAATAACACTTTATCTAGACACGGCACCAATTCCCAAACTTGTAGCCTTTCAAATTCATGAATTTCTTCTTGCATACATCATCCATGACGGTTCAGATCATTTCCTGTTTGAAGTTCTTTAGTTCTATATAAGTTAGGAAGGCATCAAAACAACACCACATGCTCAGTGTTTAGAGTTGTTTCTCGAGAGATTGAGCGATCAGGACGCCGAATCCCGTATGATATAGTATGATCCATAGTCCTATTTACACAAGGTGATTTAAATGGAGTGTGCATTTTTTCTCACATTCGATGAAATAACCTTGAGAAGTCCGAGTCTTCATGAAGAGATTCATGAAGAGATTATCACAAAAATTGTATTTTCGGTGATTCTTCAACAACCTTAAGAATGTTTTGGAGAATTGTTTGTTGTTCTTGTGTTGATGGAATACCTTGTTGATGGAGCATCCTAGTCAATGGAAGTTGACATAGGAGAATCCAGCATAAAACCACAGCTCTCGGAGCAGCAGCTTCTTGAACTGAAGAAATAGCAATAGATGGAGGAGCGAAGTATTCATCGAACATTGGTTGAAACAAGTGATGTCCCAATCATCTCTGTTTGGTGGAATACAAGGTTGTTCGAAAACAATTGTGGAACGAGTCCTGAACTGGATGTTGCAGGAGTTATAGAATGAAGCCCGGGTCCTGAACTGAATTATTCAGAAGCCAGAGCTGTCAGCTCATCGAATTTCACATAAATTGTTTCTATAATTTTCCGGGTTCTTTTGTTATAGATTCTGAACGCTTTCTTTGCGGGCGCGTAACCAACAAAAATACCAATATCAGCTTTTGCATCTAATTTACCCAGGTCATCATTGTCATTGGTAGGATAACAGAGTGCACCAAAGACATGAAAGAAGATACATCTGTTTCTTATCTTAGCAATAAGCTCATGAATGAGTTTTTGTTTGTATCGAAGACGGATTAAAGAACGGTTTTGGGTGTAACAGGCTGTGTTGATTGCTTCGGCCCATAAAAATAATAGAGCTTTAGAAAATATTAACATTGTACGAGCAGCTTCTACAAGAGTTTGGTATCGCCTTTCGAGAACGTCATTTTGATAAGGAGTGCGGGCAATAGATGTTTGATGCGAGATGCCAAATTTTCATAAAATTCACGAAGTGTCTGATTGACAAATTCGGTTCCATTATCTGTTCGAACATTAGGGACAGTGGCATTCAAACGAACTTGAATATTTTAATGCATTAAAAGATGGCCTCGGAGCTTTCATCTTTGACCTTAAAAATAAAAAATATCTGACCCAAGAAATCTTAAGTACTCGTCGACAAACCATTAAGTATACCTTTTCCCGTTAATCTCGCCACATGCAGAGGCCCCCCCACATAAATCCATATGCAAAAGATATAGTTTCTCTTGGTTAGTGTCTTCAGCTTTGGGTTGATGGAAAGATTTCTTTCTTTTTCCTAATGCACATGCTGAACACAGATGATCTTTCTGAAATTCAAGTCTTGGAATGCCTCGTGCAAGACCGTCTTTAGCTAGCTTGTTAAGAGTACCAAAGTTGAGATGTGATAACCGACAGTGCCATAACCAGCTCTTAGTCTTTGACGCTTTCGATAGAAGATAGATCGAAGATGTTTTAAGCATGTAATCAAGAGAAATTGTGTACAAATTTTGTGTCTCATCGGAATCCGAAAAGTAGATCAACCACCATCTAAATTTACGAATAAAGCAAGTGGTTTTCTGGAATGCGACTTCAAGATCCGCATCGCAAAATTAACCAACAGAAAACAAGTTATGTCCAAGCCCTTCGACGTAGTATACTCTTGAGATTGTCACATTCCCTAGCTGATAGTCACCATACCCCATAATCCTTGCAATATGATCGTTCCCGAATCTAACTGTACCCAGAAATTTACTAACAAAGTTCATGAGCTGAGAGCGGTTCCCTGTCATGTGTTTCGAACATCCGGAGTCCAGATACCAGAGAACAATCTGGATAACCTGTCATGACAGAAGAAGAAGACGATGGAATATCTGTAGCATTGGATCCCCAAGTATGATTGGGTTCCGAGTGGTTAGCAATCATAGATTCTACAATCTTAGCCTTTTTACTCGAACCTACATTTTTAACATTTTTAGGTTTCCTGCTATAAACTTTAAGCTCTAGTTTTTGTGTTTCACAACGTAGTGGGAAGTGCTTTTCCTCCCTTAGAGTGTACTAACGTTAGATGAAGTGATCCTAGTTAAAGAGGCCGAGTTACACTATAGTGAAAGTTCTGCCTATTGGTTTCCAATTAGGTCCTACTTCAGTGAATACATGACTCGTAGATTTCCAAATATTTTGTTTTTTATGTTTCTTAGCAGATTTAGCACGACTATTCACATTTTTCACAAAATCAAGAAGACACATATCATGAACACCATCAAACATAGATTTCTTACAAGTAGCACAAATAGAATTCGCATTTAACAGTGAATGCTTAACATCTACATCATGAATAGGTTCAACAACACGATTCTTTTTATTAACTTTCCTAGGTTGGGCTTCTACTTTATTCTTCATGTTCCTACTTGGTGTTTGCGAGATCCTATCATTCTTTTTATTGCCTGTAGGCTTTGATCCGCAATTACTAGTAGAACACTTCAATCCTGTAGGAGACAACACAGGTGTGTTAGAATCTGATGTTTTAGATGACTCTACCTGTTTAATGTTGCTTGAGGATGTGAGAGGTTCAGCAAACCTAACTTTCTTGACCTTGTTTTTGGGTGTGACAGCAACCTTTTTCGCATTAAGGTTAATCGCATTAGGGCATGTATCTCGAACATATACAAGTAACTCCTGAATTCATTGGGCATGCTTATAGGCAAAGTCTAACTCTTTATCTAACGGTTGTTTTGCTTTAGCTTGTTTGACTATTCCCTGAAGAATATCAGCTTGTTCGTGAGTGTACTTAAGGTAGTCTATGTGAGCTTCCCTATTGTGCAATAACCTAGGAGCTAAAAGTTCTAAGTCTAGCTTGAACATGCCTGGAACAATAGTGTAGGCAGATGGTATTTGTGCAGCAATATCAACAATTTCTTTTCCTTTTAATTTTTGTAAATCGTTTTTCAATGATGTTATCATAAAAACCTTATCTTGATTTTGAGCTTTTAAATCCTCATTTTTAGCAGATTTTAAGCTTAGTTTATCAATCAAAGAGTCACTCCCTGTTCTTTAAGAACAACACGTGCCTTTTTGATTGAATTAACTACTCTTTAAAAGCCTCTGTTTAACATGATTAATTTCTTTACCAGATGCGCGTTTTTTTTCAAAGCAATTTAGCCACACTATTTTCCAGTTCCAACATTTTTTTCTCTTCATCTTCAATTTCATAATATATCATAATTGGACTTTCTCTTTCTCCCTTTGACTTTTTTTTCTCATTGATTTTATAATTTCCTTTAACTTACAAATTATAGTGTCTCTGTCTTGTAGCTGAGCTTTCAAATCATTATTTTCAAAATGTTCTGGAATTTCAAAAGCATTTTGATTATCACAAGATTCATCTTTTTTGAAATTCATCTTTTTTTGAAAAATTTCTTGATTAAGTTGTATTGATAATTTAAGAGAAATACAATGTTTTTCAAGTTGTGAGTAACTTTTCAAAAGATCATTATTCGCTTTTTGTGATTTCAAAAGCTCAGCACCAAGATTGAAACACTTATCACAAGATTCATTTCTCTTTCTTTCCATATTCACAGATTCAACAATCAAATACATAGAATTCATCACAGTTAAAAGAACATCTTGAGACATGATTTGTTGTAAGAGTCGATCATTTTCCAAAAGTAGTTCTTTCTTAGCAATTTCTAAACATTATTAGTCAACTGAAGACTGTTGAACAACAGCTTCCATTTGATCAAAAACTGTCTGTACTTCCATTATTTCATTTAGAAGATCTTTATCAAACACATTGAAGATGTCTTTTAAAGATTTTAGAAATGGAATAATTTCCTTGTTAAAAACAGCTTTAGTATGTTCAAACCCCCATTCACTTTCTGTGCGAGCATCGGGTGTTGTCCTCTTCTTCACCACAGAGTCAAACTAGGCAAGGTGGAATTTAAGCTTTTTAAGGCTTGCATTCACCAAACTCACCTTAGTTAGTTCACCAAATTCAATGGTAGGATTGGATATACGAAACCAGAAAGCTAAAACAGATTAAATTCAAACTACAATAAGCTTATACAAGAAATTTAAAGCCTAAAACCTACTTTAACTTATCTAATTTTGAGATAAAAAAGTGACTTTTTAAACTGCAAGACTACTTTGACAGATTTTGTACCAAAACACAAGTGACAAAAGCACACTTTAACAACACTTATCCTACTGCATTTAAACTCAAAATGAAACATAAACAAAACCTCAAAACATTCTTTTAAACAAAAATCAAATACAAACAGTTTGAAAAACTTTCAAAACCACAGATTCAAGGCACATATAGACATTACCTTAAAACTTGATTTTAAACTTTGAAAACTTTTAAAAACAGATTAAATCAACTTAAAAGGACTTGTTAAAGATGGCTTAGTGACCCAAACAGTTTTAAAACTTATTTTGACCCATTTTGCCTCTTAACCCAAACACTCCTTTAAGTATTTAAAAATCCTTTTTAAGCCAAGACAGACTTAAATAAGCTTTAATAACTAAAAAAAGATTAAGTACTAAACATAATAAGGACATTTAAGCAATATTTGAGGCACAATAAGCAATAAAATAAGCTGAACAAGAATAAGCAGTTTAAAGCTAAAAATAAGACAGTTTATAAGAAAACAACATTTAAAAGAATTCTAAGCATAAAACTGAATTAAAAGCAACAATAAGGCATAAATAGCATCAATAAGCAAATAATAAGCAGAAATAAGCAATGCAATAAGCAAACAGTAAATAGCTAAAAATTGGAACTTACAATCTCCCTTGCTCAAAACAGGGAATCAACATGCTCACAAGAGCTTATCAACAAGCTCCAGCTTGTTTTAAACAAGCTGGTAAACCCATAAGCCCTTCCAATATTGGCTTATCATCCATAAGCTATAAAACATAATTTTTGTGTAAAAGAGCTTTAAAACAGGAAATAAAGTTTAAGCTTTTGAGAAAGCTTAAAAAGGTTTTGCAGGTGTAAAATGAACTTATGGAAAGCTTGTAAAGTGATTTTTAAAGTAAATAAGCTAAATGTGCATTAAGAACTTAAAAGACAGATTTGCATAACAACTTAAATTTCATTAAAACATAAAAAGTTTACAAGACTTTAAAAGTAAATTACAATAAAAATAAGCTGGAAATTAAGCTATTCTACTCCTACACTACTCTAAAACTACATACCTCATTACAATGAAAAACGAATCCTCTTTATAAAAAACACTAAGGTGCAGGGGTCTTTTGAACGTGTAGTTTGTAGTGTGAGAGGGTTCGAAAGTCTTGAAATCTCAGGCCATGTAACTAATCTGTCACCAAGTCCTAGCAATCACAGCCATTGATTTTGTCCCATATCCCTTCCACCAATCAGAAATCAAGGGATTGCTAGCGTGGATTGTCGTTTGGTTGGGAGAATAGGTTAAGGGAATGTATTGATTATGGGAAGAGTTAAATTTGGATGGTTTATATCGTCTGTGCAGGGGTACAGAGGAAAGTGACAGATAATAGTATGATAGGTCTTGGCGGGAAATAGATTTGGGAACTGTTTGTTTAAAAAGTTTACCAGAGTAGGGAAAAATACGTAGGTGAAAGGTTAAAAAGGTGTGGGGGGGCTTAATGTTTTAGTCCCTAAGGACTAACAGTGTTTAGGGTTAAAGGGTAAATGGGCTAATACAGGGTATCTGTTTGGGCTTTGTTGGTGGCTTAGTTATTAAGTTTGGGCCAATTTAATTTATATAAGGATTTGGGCTTTTGAAAGTATTAAAAAGCATATTGGCTGTCCGAGCCCATTAAGTATGGGAGCGGGTGGTCCATATAAAGATGCACACATCTTGGCTTTCGACTTTACACACTCTTCCAATCCGTGCTTAGTTTTGTTGGATTTGCTTCATTTTTGGACCTTTAGTGAATATGCATTACCTTGCACAACACAAATGGCAAAACATATCATTTATTTGGCATTTGATGTCTTTTTGGTCATTTAGAGCTCGTTTTTAAAGTTAATAAGGTATGTGTAATTAGCACATACCGAAAATCGCCCCCATACTAAACTATTGCCATGTCCTCCACGCAGTGCCCTACGTAAACACTATTAGAAAACTAAGAACCTCAATCCCTCCCACTCACTAATACATCGAAAACTAGCTAAGTGTACATCAAAGGAATTAAAGAATCAATAGTTCGATAAGCCGCTGTGTTGTGACCCCATTTTATAAATCTACACTAACTACATCACATATTTTTTGTATTTTCTTTTTTCCTTTTTTTTTTCTAACAGATGTTCGACTTTCGTTATTTCATAACCTTTAGGTCATAAATAAGAAGCACTTCACTCCTAAAGTGCCCAAAAAGATAAATCCGTCATCCTCTATTTTCACCTTGCCCAAACCAAGCTTAAAAACGAAATCACACCGTTAAATAAAAAGAAGGATGCTAACACTCACTCATACTAGGTACCTTTGAAACTTTTCGGCTCCCGACAATTAATTATATATTTTGTGAGTGTGCTTATTGATACTTTAAACCATGGATCAATGATTTGCAAAAATTTCTATGCTTCACGTCACCAAAAGAATTATGATTGTGAAGGCGAGAACATTCCACTGTAGCGGACTTTCTTCTCGGCACATCCCAGCCGAGACCGGCTTAGGTGACCAGGCTTTTAACACCCCACAGAGAATAGTATCAGAACTCACGGACCTTCGGTATCAAAAACTCTTAGGTTTCCCGTTAAACAAACAATTTATTTAGAAAAACTGCAACTTAAAACGACATAGTCTTAGTTCAAAAGCATATTTAAATTTAAGAAAAAGAGATTTTCCCTATATTTATTAAATCACAAATATTACACTTAATATAATTACACATCCTTTAAACTAAGGAAATCCTCGACCTTTTAGAAGGCTGCAACATACAGTTTGTGAGCCCAAATGCAACAAAAACCTTTTAACAGTCACGAATAATTACTATGTGGCCTTTGTTTTTAGAAACTGCAACAACAGTTGTTGAAGCCGGTAAGAATGCAGTATAACTTTTTATTAGCCCACAGTTTTATTAATATTATTATTATTATTATACCGTCAATTTTTTAACTTAATATTACCATGATATAAGAGAACATTTCTTTTTAGATAATTTAAGTAATAAAATTTAAACAAAGACTTAATAAATTATGTTATCGACTTACATACATCAAAAATCGTTGAATTATGCTTACAATTTCCAGAAAAGGAGCACGTATTATTAGTCGGTTAGATAGCTTATTGGATAAAAATCCACAAACGAACACTAATGACTCATAAGATTTCCCAACTAATCCTTGTTTACATCCTAACTCATTAATTACCTCAATCATTTCCTGGTCTTTCATGTTCGCAAATATAAAATCTAATAAAAAAGATCCACGAATGCTTGTCAAATAAACTAGCTTAACAAGTATTATAACGTTAAGGACAAAGCTAAGAGATCAAACACAGCTCGAGTTCGAGTAAAAAAGTATATCTTATTCTACCTCAGCAGGAAAGTCAATTATTGTGATAAACATTTAGATTATTTTTTTTTTTTGAAAAATAATTTAAATTTTTATTCATTTTTTTGGTATTTTGGTGGTAAAAACAAGATTACGTGAAAACAACGGTCTGCAAGCATAACACAAAATCGATAGATCCCCCCATACTAGAATTGAACATTGCCCTCAATGTTTTAAGAAGGGTCTCTATGTAAATCCTAAGCCGTTTATTAAGTATGCTCAAAGATAAACGTTAGTCGATAAGATTGGATATTGGATTACCATAATGAAGCTGAGAATTGAAGCTTGAGTGAACGAAGGACAAAACCACAAGCACGAGAGTCTTCATAATCTGGGGCAATCCTAGACATACAACAAAACACAAAACACGAGAAAGGAAGAGGCGAGCCTCCTCACAACATACTTATTCATTACTACTATATAATTATATTAGGATAAGCATGGGTTGCCACCCACGAAGCGCTTATTTTTGTTAACCGAGTCTTGAGCCTGACTCGATCCCCCATACTTGAGCTGGTCAAGGAGGATAGAAATGGAGAAATGGAACATCCAAGATAGGAATGTCCTCTCCATAGATCATCATCGGGCTTTCAGAAAAATCAGAAATGACCTGGAAAGCTTTAAAGCCCCGATGAGATAAGAGATGAGGAGATTTCTCCTCATTAGAAGCAAGAATTCCAGGATTGAAAACTTTGTCGTCATTTTCGGATGAAAATGGAAGCAAAGTGTCAAACATTAGAGAAAGGGTGGGAAGGTTGGGTAAAACATTAGGCACATGAACATAAAGTTCTCTTGTCGAATTATCAGAAATATCATCCACCACTTTTGTAAAAACTCCCGTATCGGGCTCAATTTCATCATCATCCGGTGGTTTTGCAGGAGGACGAGGGGATGATGGAACATCAAAATGAAATGACTCATTTTCAGGAAGTGAAGGGGAATCATTGCTAAGCAATTCTTCAAGGAAAAGGATATCCCCTTCAGAGTCATAGTCATCATTCTCAATGCCCGGTGGTATCGAGTCACTATCCTCAACGGGGATATGAGATAGAGAGAAAGATTCGATTATAGCATCAAAATTTTCAGAATTAAATTTTTCCGGAGGTCGAGGAGATGAATTTTCTTACAACAATTTCTCAACAAGATGAATTTCTTCCTCAAGATCAAAGTCTGCTTCATTAATTCTCAGTGGAATTAAATTAATATGAGCGAGTTCACCGGAGAACTCCTTGAGAAGAGAATCAAACTTAGGAGAAGAAATAATCAAAGTGTCTCGATTAAGAAAGGATTCTATAAGATCAGACTCTGCATTAAAGTGATGCGGATCTATCTTAGTAGAAATGATTTCTTCATCAGAAAGAGGGTTCAAAAAAATTTTGAAATTTTCTTTTGGAACGTCCTCATCAGAATATGACTTGTCATCACTAGAGGAAAAATCGTTGTTAGCATCAAAGAGAGGATTAGAGACAGTTGTAAAATCATCACAAACGGGCACATTACACTCACTTTCAATATCGGATAAATCCTCATACTCACTTAGGGTTGGGACAAGGTTCTCAACACTAGACTTTATTATTCGTTCCGATTATTCCGTTGTCCGTAGAAAGTGCTAAGAATGCTCATATGCCCCATACTTAGAGAGTCCTTAATCAGAAAGTCGGGGTGTAATGCATCAAACAAAGTCCTTTCAAGAATTTGTTGAATTCTTTTAACTTCATCTGGAAAAAGTTCCTCGTCATCATCACCATCATAGAAAATTTCGTTATTATAATAGATACGTCGCGTAGGCTCGGAAGGATTAGTAATAATAGTAGCACTTTTGGTCAAAGAATAGTATAAGTTAGTAGACGGAGTGCTAAATATATCACAGACACATATGAAAAATATGAGACGGGAGAAGGCTCAGGAAGGTTAGATGCCTGTTCTTTCACTAACAATTCTTATGTTTTTTTCTTAACTACTCACACTGCCGCATGAACTTGTAAAAGAATAGCCTCCTCACACGTTGTTGACTCAAATTTTTCACAATAGGCTTGCATCATTGTTTTTAATTCATCGATACCTATTCTTCAGGAGGGTTTATTACCATCAGCAATACTATCGGGGATGAGAAATTGGTCAAAACCTACTGGAAGAAAATTAGAATTATAGAATTTTGGTTAATCGGCTGACATATGAAAAGTCTTAGATGACCCCCGTAGTTTCACAACAAGTAAATTGTTGTGATGTATTGTGAGAAAATTATTATCAAAGTTTATGATTGAAACATGTGGGTCCTGATCGTAGACAAACGTAACTTTAGGTGTAAAAATTGTAACCATAATGAGCATCGTACGCACAGAACTCACAAGAACGCAGTTAAAAAATAAATCGTCTAACGGATCCCACACCCCAAACAACCACGTTTCGGATTATGAAACAAATTAGAATTAAACACAAATAGGAGGGTAAGAGAAAGAATTAAACGGATTAGAGGTTACGGAGAATATTTTTGGATTTTTATGAAAGATAAATATAAAAGAAAAATATTTTTGGGACTGATAGTCAAAGGTACGCGGTAGCTCTTTAGAAAACGCACAAAGAAGCGGAGGAGCGGGTAAGCGCGAAGCGTTTTAAAAACCTTCTCCTTTCGGGTCGAAGGTTCTTCGGATCAACCCCTCCTTATACCTCTATTATAGTTTGTAGTCTAAAGGTGAGCCGAATTCACAAGTGACACAACAGTTTCTTTTTGTTGTTTTCATTTTTTTGGTATTTTGATTACTTGATAAAAAGAAAATACTCACAAAAAAAAAATTGTGAAAAAAAAAGGGGGCGAGATAACTTCACAGGGGAAGGGGTCTTCAAAAACACTAATCTACAAACGTAAACTGATAATCGCAACACACCTAACCTCCCTGTCAGCGGCTCCAAAAATTGATAAGAAATTCCATACTATAAATATAAATAAATATATATCTATGTATGTAAAATGTAAATATATAATAAGTATTCCCAAAATATCAATTAAAAAGTAAGAGTGAGTAATACTTCCGTAGGTTTTTAAAAAGATTAACTTTGACTCAAAGTAAAACTCCAAAACCTTCCCGGGTCGTTTCCCGACGAGACGTGAATTGAAAATCGAGTTTAAGTTCCTGATCGCGTGTTTGAATAATCAAATTTTGGTTTGGATTCTATTTCTACAAATAAGATGCAAAAACAAGTAAAAGCAAGCCTAAAACGAAAGCAATGTTAAGATTAAAAAACATCACGAAAACGAATAACGGAATCTAAACCCGAGTTTTTGAAGCTTTAAAAACCTAAACTATCAAATTTTAACCATACAAAAGCAAATTTAATTTTTAAAAGTCCTTAATGATAAAAGAAAATTTTAAAAAAAGGAATTATATTTTTTTGACTTTTATTTTATTTATTATGATTTAAAAACACTTTTAAACTAAAAAATACATTAAAAATACTAAACTAATTTGAAAATTTCTAAAAAATTCATGGAAAATACTATGGATAGTTTAGAACTTAAGAAAAATAAAACGGAACAAACAGCTTATTGAAATAAGCTGGTATTAAGCTAAAAAGGCTGAAAGGCTTAATGGTTAAAAAGGCCTTAAATATTTAATAAGACAAACCATAAATGAAAAAGTCCCAAGGGTAGTTGGTAGTGGAGTGTGGTGTTAAATGTGTTGGTGTGTAAAGGGGAGGTCACAGGTTCGACCCCTTTGACCTCTCTTTTTATTTAAACATTTTTTTTGAAAATCTTATAAACCAACTGAAAATAAGCACTTTTTAAAACTATAACTTTTTATGAAAACTGAAAATAAGCTAGTAATAAGCTACTTAATAATGACAGTTTTGCTTTTTTTAGACTAAGTGACATAAGCTAACTGTTTAGCTTTTTTACACAATAAGCAAATGAAAAAGGCAAACAAGCTTAAAAACAGATAGAGCCTTAGATCTAATAAGCACTAATAAGCAAAAGTAAGCAAAGAAAATATGCAAAAAGGCACTTAAAAGCTTATTAAAACAGGTAACCACAAAGACAGTTTACAAGACTAATGGCTACTTTTAAACTAAGATTTAAAAGCTAAAAAGCAATTGGAAATGACAAATAAGTTAAAAAGATTAATGTTTAAACCTAATAAGCAAATAGGACAAAAATAAGCAAAGAAAATAAGTTGAAGAACACTTAAAAAGGATTTAAAACAGATTACATTCAAACAGTTTACAAGGACTTAAAAGCTACTTTTAAACTAAGATTAAGACCTAATAAGCAGTTGATAATGCAAATAGATCTAAAAACAGATAAAGCATAGACCAAATAAGCATAAAAGATTAAAAATTAGCAAAAATTAAGCTAGAAAAGGACTTTAAAAGCTTAATCAGAAATGCACTTATAAGACATATAAGCAGCTAACTTACATTTTTTAAGCTATTTTTAAAACCTTAAGCTAATCCATATGGAATTAATGACCATATGAAAAGCAAATTTATACTATAAAAGCTATCAAGAATCAGCAAAGAATAAGCAGTTTGAAACACATATAAGCTATGAAAAAGGCTAAATAAAAAAGCTACTTTAACTATGTTGTTGGTTTTTATCAAGTTTTTTCAAAAGACTAAAAGCTAATTGCAGGCCTACTTTTAAGCTATTAAAATAAGTTCAAAATATGAAATAAACTAAAACAGATTAAATTCAAACTACAATAAGTTTATGCAAGAAATTTTAAAGCCTAAAACCTACTTTAACTTATCTAATTTTGAGATTAAAAAGTGACTTTTTAAACTACAAGACTACTTTGACAGATTTTGTACCAAAACACAAGTGACAAAAGCACACTTTAACAACACTTATTCTACTGCATTTAAACTCAAAATTAAACATAAACAAAACCTCAAAACATTCTTTTAAACAAAAATCAAATACAAACAGTTTGAAAAACTTTCAAAACCACAGATTCAAGACACATATATGACATTACCTTAATACATGATTTTAAAACTTTGAAAATACTTTTACAACAAATTACATCAACTTAAAAGGACTTGTTAAAGATAAGCTTAGTGACCCAAACATTTTTTTAAAACTTATTTTGACCCATTTTGCCTCTTAACCCAAACACACCTTTAAGTATTTAAAAAAATTCCTTTTTAAGCCAAGATAGACTTAAATAAGCTTTAATAACTAAAAAAAAGATTAAGTACTAAACATAATAAGGACATTTAAGCAATATTTTAGGAAGAAAAAGCAAATTTAAAGCTAAAAATAAGACAGTTTATAAGAAAACAACATTTAAAATATTCTAAGCATAAAACTGAATTAAAAGCAACAATAAGCATAATAAAAGCATCAATAATCAAGCTAATAAGCAGAAATAAGCAATGCAATAAGCAAATAGTAAATAGCTAAAAATTGGAACTTACAATCTCCCTTGCTCAAAACAGGGAATCAACATGCTCACAAGAGCTTATCAACAAGCTCCAACCAAGTTGAGTTTTAAACAAGCTGGCAAACCCATAACCCTTCCTAATATTTGGCTTAACATCCATAAAGCTATAGAAACAGAAAATTTGTGTAAAAGAGCTTTAAAACAGGAAATAAAGTTTAAGCTTTTGAGAAAGCTTAAAAGGTTTTGCAGGTGTAAAACGAACTTATGGAAAGCTTGTAAAATGATTTTTAATGTAAATAAGCTAAATGTGCATTAAGAACTTAAAAGACAGATTTGCATAACAACTTAAATTTCATTAAAACTAAAAAGTTAAACAAGACTTTTTAAAAGTAAATTCCATTAAAAATAAGTTGGAAATTAAGCTATTCTACTCCTACACTACTCTAAAACTACATACCTCATTACAATGAAAAACGAATCCTCTTTATAAAAAACACTAAGGTGCAGGGGTCTTGAACTTGTGTTTGTTGTGTGAGAGGGTCGAAGTCTTCAATCAAACAATCCAGCCTCAAATAAACTTGGCGACCAAGTCTAGCAATCAACCGCCATTTGATTTTGTCCCAATTCCCTCCACCAATCAAAAATCAAGGGATTGCCAGCATGGTTTGTCGTTTGGTTAGGAGAATAGGTTAAGGGGTTTGTTTGATTATGGGGAAAAGGTTAAATTAGATGGTTTGTCGTCTGGTTGCAGGGGTGACAGAGGAAACTGGCAGATGAATAGTGATAGGGCTTGGCGGGAAATGGATTTAGAAACTGTTTGTTTTAATGTTTAAACGGAGTTATGGTGAAATAAGGACGAGGGTTCAAATGTTAACAAAGGTGTAGCGGCTAAATGTGTTAGTCTATAAGGACTAACAGTGTTAGGGTTTAAAGGGGTAAATGGGGCTAACAGGGTTATCTGGTTTGGGCTTTGTTGGGCTTATTTTATTAAGTTTGGACCAGATTTAATTTAAATTGGATTGTGGGCTTTTGATTATTAAATAAGCATATTGGGTTTATCCGGCCCATTAAGTGGGGTGCGGGTTGGTCCATTTAAGATGCACACGTCTTTGGCTTCGACATTTCAACGCTCTTCTAACTCATGCTTTGTTTTGTCGAGTTTTGTTTTGTTTTTTGCCTTTAAGTGAATTATCCGATACCACAACAACACAAATAGCAAAACACACATATATTTGGCATTTTATGTCTGTTTTTTGTCATTTAGGCTCGTTTTTATATGTAAAAGGTATGTGTAATTAAGCACATACCATCTATCAAAAACAACAACCTAAGTTGGCGCACCCGTAACGATCAACTTCCCAATCATCCCAAAACTTTACATACTCTACATGGTAAGTGGCGATATATTCCACTTTGTACAATACTTTACATCGTTGATTTCTTAGACGTATCAACGAATAATCGATCTTTCATGTAATTCCTTCGGTAGTTGCTTTTTGTGAAACGATTATATTCAAACTTTGTTTCTCTTTTTGTATTTTTTTTCATTTTTTCGATTTTTTTTATTTACCAACTAAACTTCAAATCTCGGTGTAGTTTCACCATCTTTACGATCATAATAATTTTGGATAATTCCTGAGTCGTAATATGCGTTCTGGATTCACCAATAATTGTGACGGTAGTAAAATCACATGAGTTTTGACTACTAATATACATTCCCATTTGCAATGTGCAAATTTCTAACCACACCAAAGATAGAAAATGACACAAGACTCGAGAAATACAAACTTTACACTTTAAGCAACTAGCAACTGTAAATTAAACTTAATCTAACAGGGTAGGTTAAGGTGTAAGGAGTAACGAAATAAAATAGTTGAGATAAATTTTCTAAAGGTTTGGCTCTACTATTTATTCTAGTAGATCATCACTCTAAAGAATAGAGAAAGGAAAAGGTTTAAAAAACGACAGTTTAACTAACCGTTGTAGTTAGTTAATAAGCAACATGTAAAGGCGATTTGGGTGTAATCCTAAGATTTACCAATTTAAACAAGTTACTCCATCTAAATCCATAGTACTCATCCTCTGAGCCGAGATGCTATATACGGTTAATAGATAAAATGACCAAGCCAAGTTCTAAGTCTACAACATCCCGCACACTCATATTTTGAGGAATTTTGTTGTAAGGGGGGGGGGGGGGGGGGAAAAAAAAAAAAAAAAAAAAAAAAAAAAAATTATTTATATTGTTTTGGGGGGGGGGGGTTTGATGTTTTTTTTTTGTTGTTTTGTTTTTGGGTTTTTTTTTGTTTTGTGGTTTATGTGTTTTAGTTTGATTTTGAAGGTGTTTGCTAAATAGGTTTTGTGTTGTGAAAGTTTGTTAATATTTATGTGTAATATAGTATAAATTGATAAGTTTTTTTAATTGAGCATAATTTAAAGCATTTTAGTGTGAAAAATAGGACACAGTAAACATTAATCCATTCCCCCACTTAATTATACATCATCGTCGTGTATAGATAAAAACATTAAATATAATTTTAAAAAGAATTAGAATGAGAAACTCCCCTGATATTTGCTCGGTAGATTCTCCAAGTTGCGTTTATGAGCAAGATTGTGTGCTAAAAAAGCGTCTGAATCCTAGCACGAACAGCACACACAAAGAATTCCAAAAAATACGCATTCCACCAACTTTGTCGATATTTTTTTCTCAAGGTCCTGTATAAAAATATAGGAAAAACAAGTGCATTCATATCTTGGTACCTACGGTTACTTTAAACTAAACTAAACAAACTAATTACGAGTCAGTCTGGGGGATACGGCGTATCAGTTTATTGAATACGCCGTATTCAAAATCTGACAATAATGTTTTTTTTGTGCAATAAAAATAAAGACTGATAACGTCCAGACAATCAATAGTCGAATGGTGTGTGAGCGATACGCCGTATTGATGTCTGGGAAGACAGACTCGATAACAAAATTAAATAATAATCCAGGTTGTCTCTCGGGAAGCACTTTTGTTTACAGCGAAGTCTTTAAGTTAGACTTTTCTTCAGCTTCCTTTCTATTCTGCTCTAGTTACCATCCATCTTTCGTCCATTATCCGAAAGATTTCTTGGTAAGCTTGGCATGCCTCTTTTTAGTAAGATCATCGTATTCGTCTTCTTTTACAGCAACATACTCTTCATCATTATTGAGCGAATATTTAATCATCATATATCTCCTTATATGCACGCCCGGTAGCTCATTGAAACTTTACATAATTCTACTTTTCTCATTATTGCCATGATTATTCTCATAAGCATCATCGTAGTTTGTATACATGTTCCATTGTCTCTTTTGTTTGTAACGTGACTCGTCATCGTCTTCATTGATAAGTCCTTCCATGATAGCTTTATTTCTTAAAGCTTCATCTTTAAGTTCACTATCTTTCATAGCTTCGTACCACTCGTAATCCTGATAATGGAGTTGGTTTCCAATAATGTAAGTTCCGGGTAAATTTCCTCCATTACAGTATCCATCATCCTTTCAACTACATGTTGGCCATTCCGAACATCCAGTCTTATAGTCGAAAGGTTTGCAAGTATGTTTAACTGGTGCGGGTTTGGTCCAAACTCGAATGTTAGTCCATGGCTTCTCATCGACCCATGGTACGTCCTTGTTCCATTCATAGATCCAGTCATCTTTGTAATCTTCATAGGTCTTAAACCCTATAATATCCTTCATAAGTAAGTCCGGATCTACTTTAAGAAGGTAGTTAAATTCATTAAATGCTGAACAGAGAGGTGTCTCGTAGTCAAATATATTAGTGTCGATCCTAAAGACTTCAGCAATTTCATCTTCATTATCAGATTCCTCATCAGTGAGCTCAACTTCATCATCTCTTCTGATCTAATAAATCCATAATGATTTCATAGTATAATGATCCATTGTTTTGTAGTTAAAAATTTTTGATCTCAACCATTCAATAAATGCAACATCAAATGGATCATACCCCATGTCATCATCAGCTTCATGCTCCGAATCATCATCCATTTTGCTTAATCGATTGACTTCATTGTTGAAAACTTCAACTTGTGTATCACAAGTGAGCGAAACATCTTTGACCTTAATATCCTTAATTTTCTCGAACTCTCCTTTGATAACCTTTGTCATTCTTAGTAAAAATATCCAGAAAATTATTATGTAGCGACCAAACGGAGAAAGGCATATAACAAAAATTGTGGCTATAGAGTCAAGAATGGAAAAGAAACAAAGCATATTGAGATTAGGCACCACTTCATTAGGGATGCTTATGAGAAAAGGCTTATCCAGGTGCTTAAGATTCACACTGATGATAATGTGGCTGATCTTTTAACCAAAGCTTTTGATGTTAGCAGATTCAATTTCTTAATTGTTAACATTAGAATGATCAACCTATAGCTGCAATAGTTTAGGGGAGGCAAAATGGCAGGTTGATTTGTTATACAGTTTCAAAAATGATGTTAAGGTTCATTATGATCTTTAGGATGAAGATTGAGAGCTACATATGGTACTAAGTTAGTTAGTGCTGCCTGTTTTGGTTAATACTAGTAGGCCAAAACTTAGTACTGCCAGGCCAAAACTTAGTACTGACAGTACTAAGATTGAAAGTATGAAGCTGGAAGCCATGATGGAGGAAAGAAGGATCTTTAAGTGTTGGTTTCATTACCACACAACAAATGGTCATCAGTTCACCATGTCTAACAGACATCAAGAACTGGCTAGTCCAGAGCAAACGGCTTCTGGTAAAGACTTCTCAAATCCGTTAATGGCTGATAGTTTGCCAAAAACTATATGGTTCTCAACTCACCATGCTTTACAGTAAAGAGTTGGCTAGTCCAAAGCAAACGGCTCTTGGTAAAGACATCTCAAATCCGTTGATAGTTGATAGTTTACTCAAAACTATATGGTTATCAATGCACCATGTTATTGCAATGAAGCATTGGCTATTCCAGAGCAAACGGCTACTGGTAAAGAAATATCAAATCCGTTTATGGCTGGTAGTTTGCCAAAAACTACAAAGCCAACTTACTTGGTGCAGATGTGTTGCTGAGTTACCGAGATGTTGTGATGATGACAAAGACTAGAAACTAAATAATTTCAAGTTTACAAGGTAACAAAAGAGTTCAAGTTCATCAAAGAGCAGATTAAAGAGTAGCAGTGTGTTTGGATACATCCTCCTAGTGTTCAAGAAGCTCAAACTGAAGAAACATGAAGGTTAACAAGTGAACATCATGTTTAGGGGAGGATTGTTGGGTTTCAGAAGTTTCTACAACTTAGTGCTGCTACTTATACAAGTTACTGCTGCTAGTTCTACTTAGTGCTGCTGGTGAAGACTGCTAAAGATTCAAGAAAATATTGCCAGTACATTATTAGTACTGCCAGTATAGTTAGTGATGTTAGTAGTAAGTTAGTACTGCTAGTTAGTACTGTTAGGAGATATGCTTGAGTTATTATAGGAATAGCATGCATTTCACTTCAAACATTTTGTAAGCCTATTTGGGTTTCCTTGGTGTATAAAGGAACCCTACGGCACTAGTTAGATATAAGTTTTCATATACAAGTTTCACAAATATATAGTTAGTAATCTGTAACCTATCACATTAATAGTAATCAAAGTTCTGTTTTATTCATTGTTCTTCTTAGCAATATAAGTTAGTTTTCGCATAACTTATATTGTTCATAGTCATTGTATCTCTTGTAGTTAGTTTGGATCTATCCAGATTGGCTACCACCCTTAACAGGCTAGAAAGATCTATTCAGATTGGGATCAACAGTTAATGAATTTGTTCAACATGAATTGGGGAAATGATGAATTATGGATTTTGAGTGTGGTTTTTAGGTATTGCAGTTTTGAGCATTCATTTAGGTTTTAGGATTATGACAAATAAACCATGACAAAGAACAACATATAAGAAAAACGACATAAAAATCAAATAAAAAATCAATTCTAACAATCTTTAACATATATTTGAGTTTTTACCTTAGGTTAATGTAAAATAATCATTTTCTTTAATTCACAATCATATTCATGGTCCTGCAAAAAAATAATCAAACCCATAAAATCCACCTATGAATGAAAAAGATTGATTCCAACATAAACCTAAAGTAGAATCAAATGAAAACACTGATTCGTTTACTGAAAAATCAATTGATTCAATTGCATCATCATGTACATAATAATTGAAAATCGAATTTGAAATTAAACAAACCTGTTAGAGATTGTATATTTAATTGCTTTATCAAAATCATAATTTTAATTCGTCGGCATGGTCTGGATTGAGAAGATGAACAGTATTTAATTGCAAACAAAATTAATCTCTAAATCGTCATACATAGAAAATGACCAACTAAACTAATTAGATTTAATACGAAAAAATAAATAAGATATTACCACCAAAGAGATTGTGGAGCCTTTTTCAGTAGATGGTGATTTTTTAAGTGGTGTGCGTTTGAATATATGTTTTTGAATGGATTGAGAGAAATTTTAGGGAATGAGTTACAGAATGCCGCATTTAATTATACGTAATTTGCTGAATGATTTTGAAATCATACAATCACACCCAAACATGGTATACATTCATTGAATCTGGCTAATTACTGACTTAAAATTAAAGCATGACAGATTTTTTTTAATATCCATTACAACCAATGGTTAGTCTGGTGTTGAGACTTTGTTGATGAATCACCCAACATGGGTTCGAATCTTGCCTATGGGCAAAATTATTTTTTTAAAACATTTTATAAAATAATTATGCTTGATATGTGTCCATGTAGGCAATGAGGTGGCATTTAAAACATGCCATGTAGGCATTGAGGTGGTATTAGTGACATGGACAGTTTGATGACATATCTTTAATGACGTGTCATAAACGGTCCTATATATAAGTAAAGATCCGTTGCAATTTGCTACTATCATAGTTTTTATCACCACGTTATATCGTTAATAGATATCAATCTTTTCATTCACAATTTCTGAATAAAAGGATTATATTAGACAATATTTAGTTAGTAGACCTAATCTTCAGCTTGTCCGTTTAAGATCGATATGGACATAGGGTTTGCAAGGGTTCTTTATTTGTAATGTACACATATGCCACTAACATTTCAATTTAATATATACAATATACTTTATCTGCTAAGGTTTACGGTTCTAGAAGAAAGCATAAAAGTCATTGAAACCATAGTTTGCAAAAAAAATCTCCATATATTTGTTGGTTGTAGTAGTGATCCCAGAAAATGGTAAAGATAATCAATGTCTAACTAATTATCAATGAAGGTTATCGGATATCACTTGAAGTCGTGTAATCACTTTGTAAAGAAAATTAATCGACCCTATGATTGAGTTACACGAATACCTGATTGGGATAAAACCAAGTGCTTGTTCTTGTTTTAGGCACAAATCAAGAACCCTTCGCTTCTAAGTGTTTTTTGTTTTATTTGTCTTATTTATATGCAGGTTGTGATATCCTATTTATTAGGAGTAGATACCCCAAAAGTTGTCAATGGTATTATGAGAGATTTTAGGGGCCCATTTATTCTCTTCAATCATTAGCTTCATAAATATAGAGTTTCAGTGGGTTACATGACCAATTATAAATATGGCCAATGAAATGCAGTCAACCTGCCACTTGAATAGGTCAGTGTTACAAGTTAGTTGAATTCATTCCAGCGAGGTCAATCCTTCAGCGTCCTGAACATTTATCAGCTAGCTCACTGAGGAGCATACAAGCTTAAGTGTTTATGGAAACTAGAAGGGGGGTTGAATAGTTTACGCGTTTGTTTTACGTTTCAAAAGTTTACTTTCAAAAATGTATAGATCCGAGTTATATGTTCAATCAATTACATATAAACAAGCATATAACTAATCTAAACAATATACTATTTAGAAAAACAATAATAATGTAAAGAGATAATGGAAAGAAACAAACCAAAACCAAGTCACCGAGATTTATAGTGGTTCGGCTTACGAAGCACCTCTGTGCCCAACTCTACTCCCCGGAGTATCCTACTCGAGATTTCACTGTGTCAACAAGCTTCCCTTTAGCGGATAAAACCGTTTCACGTTCGTAGTACGTTATGTTCTGACACAGCTAATTGTCGGAGTCCTAATTTAGCTAGAAACCAATCTACCATTTCACAGATATAACATTCTTACAAGATCTACACTATTGGATTAACAATATAGAATCACACAAATACAAAGATAAATACAATAAAAGTTTGGGTACTTAGAAGAAGAGATATAGGAGATAACTAATTACACTTCGTTTCTTGACGAATACGATGTGTTCTTCTCTTGATTGAATGAGAGGGAGGGAATGAGAAAGAAGAGATAGATCACTTGAAACAAGTTATAAGTCTTATTTTAGTGATCAAAATTTTTAGTGGGAGAAATAAAGTTTAGAGAGAGTAAGAAAATGACTAAAAATTTTTGTGCAATGAGGAATAAATTTTTTATTGAGGAAATAAGCAGTATTTATAGGCAGAGTAAGGAAAATCACAACGGCCTCTACTGAGGCAGTCCCGGTGGTCCCTTATATATAAGAGGGCCGCCAGGCCTATAAGGGGGCTGCCGCTTAGACTTCGCTCCCTTTTTTGTCTTTTTGTGGGGAATGTTGTATCTGGTGTAGAAGCTTTTGTTTTGGGGGGGAAAATTATAAATAACGTTTTTAGAAACATTATTTGATTAACAGTCTCCCCTTTTTGATGATGACAAAAATATTAAACTCATTTTATAAAATTAATGTGTCAATTTATTAAATGAGTTTTGTTCCTTTCTCCCCCATTTTGTCGAATTTAAAAAGAATGATCGTTGAGTTGTTGAAGGAAGAAAGAAATCGACGATATCAAGACTCCCCCTTGATGTATGCTCCCCCTTGTTCGAGGCACCAAGGGATCGATCATACGAAAATTGTTTTGCTACAAAAAAAAGTTAGAAGTACAAGTGTAAGACAAATATCTTTCAAGTTAACACATAATATATATAAATTACAATAAGAAGAGTCTTCATTCCACCAACAAGAAAAACTCTTACATTAGTTAACATTCAAGGAATTTACATTCATGTAAGATAAAACTAGAACTAATGCAAGATAAAGAGAAACAATACTACATAAGTCTTAAATGATTCATGATTTATAGAGAATGACTTTTTAAGCAAAAGGTTTATGGTTTCACGTTTATGAAAACATTTAGAGATTTTTCAAGGTGGATGTGGAATATGTAAGGTGATTGCGGTAGTGAGAAGATATTCAAGATGAGCAAACATGATGTTCATCTCATCTCTTAGGGTGAAGAAAAGGTTTCGGTTGTGAGAACAAACATAGCATGTTAACCATGATAGTCATGTATTGAAGGAAAAGGGAAGTGTTAGCCTTAAAATATGGTGACATATCTGGAATTACAATATTTTAGTTATAGTGTGACACATAAGGACTAATAATGACAAGTTACAATAGTTAGGTGTCACTAGGACTATAAATACCCCCTCCATACTTCCATGGAGGGGTGAGGAGAAACATTTGTCTCATAAGTGTGTGGTGTTTCTCTCTCTAGAATACACACACACTCTTCCCTTTTCTCTCACTAATAAAATGGCAACTTTTCATTTCTATCCTCCCCTACCTCTGGATCGTCCCTTATTAGTGAAATCTTATTTTTAACAATTGGTATCAGAGCCTAGGAGCATATCGTGATCGTTGTTTGCTGAATTAGAGGTGTTCGTGGTATTTTTTTTGGTAAGAAACTCAAATCGAACACACCCTTTTTCGCTTACTTTTTGATCTAAAACGTGTGTTTTACGATGATCAACTTGTACTTTTGTTAGTCTTATATGTACTAGCAACTTATTTGGGTATCAAAACACATTTTTGGATCAAAAATTTCTGGGTTTTTGAAGAATTTTTAAAGACAGCGAAACATGTTTAAATGAAGCGAAATGTGTTTTGAAGACAGCGAAACATGTTTGAAAGGAGCGAAATGTGTTCTTTAATGAAGCGAAATATGTATTTCAGAGAAGGGAGCGAAATGTGTTCTTGAATGGAGCGAAATATGTATTTTGGAGCGAAATATGTATTATTAAGCAAAATATGCAGGTCAAGTCACATTCCAAGCGAAATATGTAAAATTTCTTCAAGTGAAACATGTTGAAAGTGTTCAAGCGAAATGTGCAATTTCCTGTCAAGCGAAATGTGTAATTTTTTCTCAAGCGAAACATGTTTCTTAAACCAAGCGAAATGTGTAATTTCCTTAAACCAAGCGAAATGTGTAAATTTCAAGCGAAATATGCAGGTCTGTTTCTCAAGCGAAATATGTTGAAATGTGCCAAGCGAAACATGACACTGTTTAAGGAAATTTTATGTTTTGAATACCTAATTTCCTGACTTTGGGCATGTGACTGAATTTGGGTATTTGATTGAATTTGGGAATATGATCATCAAGTCAAATCAAAACATAAACACCAAAGCAAAAACAACACTTCATGCCAAAACGATCCTGAAAAGATTCACTAAAATGACAAACAACTAAAGATTCAGACTACGATGTCAAGTGATCACGAAGTTGATTTGGTATCCCTTATTTGAGATTGAAGTGGGTTTCACGAAGGCGTCTACTTATTTCATCATCGAGACTTCCTTCTATTTGCTACCCCTTCTCTTTAAACCCAATCTATCGATTGATGACTTGCTTAAACGTATACAACTTATGATTAAGACTTGAATTATCTAGTTACCAGAAGTCAGGGGTGGTTGGTTGTAGACCTGGTTAACTATCACTTAAAGGAGTTACATTATAGTACTTAGTGTCACACGCAGAAGACGATGTGGATAATTGCAAGAGGTGTTGTACTTCCTATACTTTTCTGGTTGGGTATAGAGTACTTATAGATTTAATCTTGCACCGTTCTTTAATCAACAACAATGCAAGCTTAAGTAACAAATTTAGGGGATTTTACTTCATTTTTAAGTTTGGTATATCGGGTTTACTTCACCAAGTGTTCACAACAATAGCCGACAGAATACGAGGTTGGTAAGTTAGCCAGAGAGTATAAGGTTGAGATGTGATCAGCAACTCTTACGGGATATTTGAAGCTACTAAACGTCATTGATACTTTAAAGTCTCAGCAAAATCTTTTAAAGTTCGTCAATGTTTTTCATAACTTTTTAAGATTGTTGCTTATGACAAGAACTTCTCGTGTATATGGTCGTACACGTCAATGATGCTTCCAAGATTTCTCAACCATCATGGGGGAAAATGTGTACATCCGGGACTTAGTTGACTTTGATGTTACCATGTTAACTTCCAGGGGGAAGTAGTGTAGACTACTTTACTTAGTATGGTTTGTGAAGTATTCTACAAGCGTGAGAAGAATTGTTGCTGATCTCTTGCATGTTCCCTCAAATAAATAATCATCAAGACCAAACGTCATGATACAGTATAGAAGCAGTATTAGATGGTGTGGTTGACTGCTTCTTCTACAAAATTCCGTTGTGCACTTTAAATGTCAATGTTAGAAGATCGTTCGAACTACATCAATGTTTCAGAATCTGCTCAAGATACGGATGTTGATTTGGGGGGAAGCTGATTCAGAAACTTTGCCAAAAAGAAGTCTATGAAGAAAGCTTTTTAAGACATGCTGCATGATTTAGGGGGAAGTTAATCCAACTCATGTATAATTCAATGGTTCCAGAACAAGTCAAGCCATAGAAGATCCAAACTGGAGTACAAGTATCAAGACTAGAAGACAAAGACGTCATCTTCAGCATTGGAAGCACCTTAGATGTCATTTTATTTTGTTGTATTTGTACTTGTTAGGAACATTGTAAGTAATTCCGTATGCCCACATATTGGGGGAATATTGTTAGCCTTAAAATATGTCGGCTAATACGGAATTACATTAGTTTACATTAGCCAGACACGCGGGGACTAGAAATGTCAAGTGTAGTAAGTAGATCGTGTCCCGAGTTATATATATCTCCTCTATACTTCCATGGAGGGGTGATGATAAACATTTTGTCTCATAAGTGTGTGTTGTTTCTCTCTCTAGAAAACACACACACTCTTTCCTTTTTCTCTCTAATAAAATGGCTTACTTTCATTTCTATCCTCCCCGACCTTCGAATCATCTTATGTTAGTGAGATCTTATTTTAACAAAAGGTTTGATTAAATCACTTAATTTTGATCGACTTTCATGGGCAAGATGAATCGTTTTTTCAGATTCAGGAGCTAACATTAAAGCAAGATTATCATTATAGCAACCTATATCATACATACGAGGATTCGCTCTTTGAGCTTTCTTGAGGTACTCAGGTTTAACAAAACTCGTTTTACAATTACGATTAAGCATATTCATTGTTTGAATTGATTGATCGATTTTATATACAATATCATCCAAAACCTTAACTTTATTTTCTAAAGCAATGACCTTTTCAATTTCATTGTCTTCACGAGTTTTGTAAAACTTATTCTGAGCCTCTTTTTCTTGTAACATTATTGTTGGGATCTCATATTTGATGATTACAAAACTACATATGCTTAAATAAAGACGAATGAAACAACAAGGGATTAATATGACACTTTGGTATTCTACATGAAGATAAGCATTGAAAAGTCAAAGAATATCAAAGATAAAGAAAGGTTTTAATTAGTTTTAATTAGCTTTCTAATACAATTAATTAGCTTCCTTTGTAAGCCTTAATATCCCTCTATATAAAGGGTATTAGGTGTGTAGGTTTTAGATATCCAAAATAGTAAGAATAGCAGACTTCTCAATGAGAGTCTAGCAAAAGTGTGTGTGTGTTCACGTTTAATAGTAGTAGTTAGTTTATTAGATAGTTAGTGTAGCCTCAAAGATTGTGGATCCTTGTTACAGTTTGTAACCATTTATTCTGATCAAATTAATGGAGGCCTGGATGTTTAGTAGTAAAACCTTGTTTAACAACATTACTGTTCTTTATAATTTCCGCTGTGCTTATTAATGTTGTTTGTAAAACTAATCCTAGATGGGCAAAATGATCTCAATAATTGGTATCAGAGCGAGTTGCTCTTGATATCTAGGATTCGTACAAGGTTTTAATCGTGTATTATTTTCTGGTTTTGGTGTTTATGATGTTTGGCAGCAGGAGATAAAATTAGGGGTTCCTAACAAACCCTAATCTGCTAAGAATGAAGTGTTTAAGAGGCTGTTATCAGGTCGTGATTAACAACTATCAGGTTGTCGACTCAAACCCTAATTTGAAGCAGATGGCATGCTGAAATCAGGTTCGTGTGTTTAAAAGGATTATGTTGTTCTTTTTGTTTTGTCACGTTGCAAACAAAAAAGAAAACACCATGGATTTCTTTTTAGCTATCTGATTTAACGACAACAAAATGTGATATATGGGTTTGATATGACGAATAAGGTTACTTTTTGGTTCGAATAACCCTACTGATGAAGACGTGTGATTAACATGTTGCTTGTGTTTACGTTAATACTGTTGTTCTTTCAATTGTTTGTACTGCTCGTCTCAAGTACTGCTCGTTACAATTTTAGTACTGCTGATGGAATTTTTAGTACTGCTCGATTTACTTGTTTGTACTGCTAGAATTTGTAATAGCTTAACAACAGTTTAGTGACGGATATTGTGTTGCTAAGCGTGGGAGGAAGGAATAAATAATACATAAATAGTAGAATAGCACAACTGGCTAACTAGCGCAGTTGGTAAGGATGGTGTTGCTATGTATTTGTTCCTCAAAGTTTGATGTTCGAGCCCACATATGGCATTTTTTTTGTTGTAGCAGGTCAACGAATCAGGTTAGCTGCTAACAAAAATGAATGGTCCGGATACACACATGGATTAAATTCAATTTTAGGTTGCTGTTTTATGGCCATATTTGAAACAGTTGGGCCAGCTCTAGGGAAGTAGTACATGGGCCAAGTGGATTTAACTATACATGATTTAATAATGGGATGAAGTCTGTTGGTCGAGTATGATATTGATGCTGTCAATATTTATTAATACTGTTCGTATATTGGGCCCAAGAAGTATTTGTGTTGCTTATATATTTAAACCGCTCGACTACACTTAGTGATGTTTGCTTGCACTTAGTACTACCAGTTTGTTTGTTAGATGTTTCTACTGCTAGTGTTAAAAGGCAGTTTCGTTAATACTACTGCGCTTATTGTTAATACTGCTAGCTTTGTCCTATATTAGACAACAGACGCGTTTGGATCTCGGATGAAATTGTTTTTCACAACAGTTTATTCTTATTGATTTTATGGCTCGTTTTGGATTTCTTGAAGATGTGATTACGAAGACAATTGAATATTGCTTATTTGATGTTGTAGTTGAGTTTCACAAATGCATGTTCTTATCATATCTTAAAGTCGTGTTTATAGCAGGACATTGACTTTAAAGATAACTTGTTCGTGCTTACAATGGTGTGACGAAGACTTGTCAAAATCTAGCAAAGGTGTGTGATTTTTCTTATGGTACTCAATGCTCACATTTGCTATCACTTAGTATGTGTCTCATATAAGATGAGGTTTTTGTTAAAAGGTTGCGGTCTACTTATATTTCACATATTTATTTATAAGTTCGACGTCACGTGGATAGTGCAAGACATAAGACACAAGTTTGGGAGATTCTACTTCTTCATCAAATTCGTTATACTCAGTTTTCTTCATCAGTAATCACTACATAGAGCCTACAGAGTTTGAGATTCAAGATATGATAAACATATGGGT